>JAQZBX010025743.1:0-29346 GCA_029593785.1 Cabassous unicinctus | reverse complement strand
AGCAGCTGCTCTGCACCTACCTGGGATGATCTCACTCTGGACCATAGGACTGCTCAGCACCATCAGTATCACTGTCAAAGCCACTGTCCAGGGTGCTTCAGGGACCTGCAGGACCATCGTGGAGGTGGAACAGGATGGAGAGGAAGAGAGAGCTGCAGTCAGAGGAGGGCTTATTGAATGGGGCTCCCCTCTGACATGTCAGTGACCATGAAGCAAAATAATCTTTTATGTCCCCTAGGATTGGGCAGATTCTGAGAAAGGAACCAATGAACACTGAGCTTGAGATGACTCATCACTCACTGGGCAGAAGCTTAGTGTTAAACATCTGACAACTGATAGAGGGCATTGATATTCATTTTCAGCAATCAGATAAGGCAGGAGATTTCAGGAGATTATGTTTTTTTTTGATCTGAAGCAGATTTCAAACATTTTGTGTGGCAAAACTCTGGGGATTTTCATTCCCTCCCCCATACTATCACCCTTCAAACACCCACAGAACATGGTCTGAGTTGGAGCAAGAGCTATTACAGTGTTTGAAAACCCATTCGGGTCATGGATTTTACCCAGTGAGAATTTCTATCTCCCAACTCAAAATGACTCTTGGAGTCTGTATACATTGCTATGCTCAAGGGGACATGCAGGACTAGCTACCATCCATGTTGCCCTTCTTCCAGAGGCCCAGTAGTCTAGAGGGGTGCAGGGGAATGTAGGACCTTCATCAGGGTCAGTAAGGACCAGTCCAGGACGTTGCACCTGAGAGTAAGCACACACCAGCTCTTCTACCAAGCAAGTATTGTAACTTTAAGGAGATTACTTACCTCTTTTAGACTTCAATATGGGTGTGATAACACTTGGTCATACAGCAATGCTCTAAAGTCAAATGAGATAAATATGGTTTGGAAAATTAAAATCCTTAGAGAATAGAAATAGATCAATAAATTAGAAAAAAATGAAAGAGATAGTGAAAAATCCTACCTCTTTTAAAGCATCTGATTTTGATGTGTTTATAGTGAAGAGTTTACAATTTTCAGTCACCATTACTCCCTATTTTACAAACTTTTAAATGTGATTCCTGTTGGACCACAAAATCTAATTATGAAAATGTCAAAGTAGCATCAACCATTGACATAGATATTAAATTGTAAATAAAATGCTATCATATAAATTGTGAGAGCAAAAAGAATTTTATACCATAAGACTTTCATTAAAAATGAGGAGACAGAATAGTATTGTGAGGACAATATCCAGTCTGCAGTAAACTCCTCTGTTTGTCACTTGCCTGCTACAGACAATTGGATTTATCCTTTCACTATCTCAGGTAATTTATTTTAAGAATAAACATTACTAATTCTTACTCCTTAGGTGGATGTGAGGATTAAATGAGATAATCCTTGCGAAGCACTAAAAATACATCTGAAAGAGACTAATGTTATTATTATACTAATTATTAATACTTATTTATTATTAATGCAGGGCTACCACAGAATAAGAAAAAATATTCATAGAGTCTAGTTCATTATCACATCAAATATTAATTGTCCTATTCCCCTGTCAACTCTCTTCACTGCCCAAATATGTGTAAGGATACTATTGGGTTGGACGGTGCAAGCTTGACAGGGGGGTAGGGTGGGGAAGATGTATTGGACAGCCCATCGAACTTGGGGGAGGTTTGGGGGAGGGAGCAGGTGAACACTGGTGATTGCTGGGTATGTGTGAGAAACTACAATGTTGAGAAAACCCTTTTGGCAATATGACAAGGTAGGGCTACTGGTTTAGGGTGTTGGATGGGGGGACATTTGAGACAGAGCACAACTGGGACAGACTTTGAGAGACTATGCCAGTGATCATTTTGTCATTGTGTGCTGTATCAGTATGAGGAGACCCACATAATGAGTGGGAAGGTGTTGGACTACCATACTGGGATTAGAGATTCACACAAGAACTGAAGGATTTTTGAATCCCAATCCTGGGGAGCTCTGCCACATTCTCTAATGTAACAGTATAATTCCCCCAAGTACAGCGGCAATGACTAGTGAAGAAGGATGGCCCATTGATGGGTCCTTGATATTGACGACTATGCTTATAAGCCTCTTGCTTTTGAATTTGGAACTGGGCCTAGTGTTGTAGGGTGACCAAGAGTCACCTCCTGAGAGCCTCCTTGTTGCTCAAATGTGGCCTTTCTCTAAGCCAGTCTCAGCATATAGACGCATTACTTCCTCCCCAGCAAGGGACATTACTCCAGGGGATGAACCTCCCTGGCATTGAGGGATTACTACCAAGCACCAACTGGTGATACAACTGGGGAAAGACCTTGAATAAAAGGGGGAAAAGGTAAAGAAAAATGAATTCATATTGCTAAGAGACTACAAAGTGAGTTGGGAGGTCATCAGCGAGGTAACGCTTATGCATGTCTCAGAAGGATCTCATAGATGGCCAAATTAGACACTATCCCAAACAGTGGGGCTCCTGAAGATTCTGAAGACACCCAGGTCCTATGGTCAAGGCAGATAGCTCTGGAGTTTGGTGCCCTTCCAGGGGGCCCTACTTTGGAGATTGTGCTCCTGACTGTGACAGAGTTGTACTCCAATGTGACTTCTCCACACATGCCTCTTCTGTTCCTTCTTTTTAACCTATTGTTGGTGCTGGAGTTGGTAGGTGTATGTCCAAGAGACTTTAATATCTGGGCTGTCTATGCACCAGCTGGGCCCTGAGCCTCAGCGGAGTTGCAACACTTACTCTCCAGTTCATTGGACTCACCCAGGACAACTAACAAGGAGGTAAGGATGGACAACCACCACACCAAGGAAACAAGATAGTCTACAACTGCAAGCAAGAGAGTCCCATCCACCAGCCATATGGGATCGAAGTGCCCTCTCAATTAGAGGTGGAGTGGGCATCACCATCCCAGAATCCTTAGGATTGGGGGAATAAAATATGGACTAGAGTGGTCTTACCAGTATTCTAGTATAAACTTAAAGTGATTCTAGCAATGGAGGAAATTATGTCATTGATGTGGAGACAGTGGATTCTGGAGGTGCTGAAGTAAGGGAGAGGGAAAAAGAGGTGTCATATGGGGGCATTTTCAGGACTTCTAATTGACCTGGATGGCATTGCAATGACAGATGCAGGCCATTATACATCCTGCCATAGCCCTCAGAATTGAGTGGGACAGAGTGTAAACTACATTGTAAACTATAGTCTCTGCTTAGTGGCAATGCTCCAAAATGTGTCCATCAATCGCAATGAATGTACCACACTAATGAAAGAAGTTGTTAATGTGGGGGAAAGTGGGAGGTGTGGGAGTGGGGCATATGGAATCCCTTATAATTTTTATGTAACATTTTATGTAATCCAAGTATTTTTAAAAATAGATAAAAATATATTAAAAATATTAATTGCCCTGCGATTTTATCTGTGACTATTATAGAAATACAAAGAACTAACAATGTCTAAAATTGCCATTGGATTAATATCTAAAATATATAAACAACTCTTTTAAAATGAGCAAAAGAAAGGAGCTGAAATTAGAAGAAATGGACAGAGTGGGAAGGGGGTTTACCTAAGAAAAAATTCATAAGGCAAAGGAGCATTTACAAAGACTGTCAGCTTCAATTCAGTAGTGAAAAGAAAATTGCAAACTAAAGAAGGAATGAGACTGAGACTTATTCTGAAAAAAAAAATGTGAAATCTGTATAACTCCAAGTGCTGATGGGCAGGGCTATAGAGAACCTTTTGTACAGTGCTGGTGGCAATGTAGACTGCCTAAGCCATTCTGGATTGTTCAAAATGAGTAAATGTATGTTATATCATCCAGCATTTCTACTTTGGTATATTTCCAAAAAATGTTGAAATGGGTCCTTACGGACAGATAGAGGATGACTCTGGCTGTATCATTTTTTGTGAAACTGGGAGTTGGCAGCAATTGTTACCCTAACCACAGTTGTTTCCCATAGAAGGGACAGCCCGATCCAGTGCCACAGAGAAGAAACACGTCTCTGAGTGAAAATGTGATTTATTGTGAGTGCCCAAGCAAGGAACTGGGGGCTTTTCACAAAACCAGTTCAAAGTGAGAAAGGGAGGTAGGGTTTTTATACGCAAAGGAGAGGGGTAAGGGAGAAGAAAAACATGGGATGCCAGGGGCCTTGTGAGGAGGGTACGTGCAATTTTGAATCCTGCATTATCTCAAGCATGTAAATTTGTCCTGGATTTCAGCAAATAATTAACCAGCATTTAGCACGGTCTTCATGACTCTTTTTCAGCCAAGTGCTCAAGGATATCAAGTTTTTTTGCTTCTGAACAAAATTACAGATTCACTGGGTCCTAAGGTGCCCCTGACACTTTTCTGTCTGTTGTTCTTTGAGAAGTCATCTTATTCCTGTAAGCAAAACAGAGAAGGTCTGCTTAATATCTTTCAGGGAGTTAATAGCAAAGAGTAAATTTCTAAAATTAGATTAATAGAAAGCCTGTTCAATTACAGTATTAGAATTTTCAGAGCTGCTTAAGTGAAGAAATTTTAGTACGCATATTTTCCATCTATTGAATCCACCATTGTGTCCACAATCTTCACATTCTTAAGAAGAAGTTTTGTAAGCATTTCTCATATAAGAAAAATGAGCGCCATTCTCATCTTCTGTAGATACTTCCTGCTCACTAAGGGTGAAGAAAATTTACATATTATTTTAGAGGATGCTCTAGACGTAAGCACAAAGACAAGCTAGGCAACAACCAGAAAAGCATATGAGAAGCAAATAAAGGCACAGTAAGAGAGCCATTCTTTCATCTCATAGGCAAGTTCATTAACTACTTAGAAAATGAATCAAGATTGCAAGACTTTTTAAAAACAAATCAGTTTTATTGATACGTATTAATGAAGCATAAAATTCCTCCAAAGTGTACAATCAATGGTATTTGGCATAATCACAGAGTTGTACATTCACCACTTCAATCATTAATAGAGCATTTTCATTATTTCCATAACAATAATAACAAAAAGCAGTCGAAGAAACAAAAAACAAGAAAATTCTTCACATCTCCATCTCTCTATGCTTCCTCTGCTGTACATATCTCCTATTTCTGGCTATTTTCTCCCAATTATTTATTTACTTATTAAGCCGTTTTATTGATATATATTTACATACTATACTAGCTTTTAAAAATATACTTTTTAATTTTTCAAAAGCATACTTAGATTACATAAATGTTACATAAAATATATAGGGGATTCCCAGACGCCTGCTCTCAATCCCTCCAACATTTTCCCACATTAACACATTCTTCATTAGTATACAATTGTTATAATTGATGAACGGATTTTGGAGCATTGCCACTAAGCACGCATTACAGTTTACATTGTACTTCACACTCTCTGCCACACAATTTTGTAAATTATGACACGATGTAGAATAGCTTGTATCTGTCATTGCAGTGTCATTCAGGACAATTGCAATGTCCCGAAAATGCCCCCATATTACATCTATTTTTCCCTCTCCCTCCCCTCAGAAACTCCGGTGACCACTGCTTCCAAATCAATGGTAAAAGTACTTCCATTCTTCGTATCACAATATGTCTGTAGTAGAATAACAGTAAGTCTACTCTAGTTCATCATTCATTCCCCAATCCTGTGGATGCTGGGATTGTGACATCCACTTCACCTCTAAATGAGAGGGTGCTCCGATCCCATGGGGGAAATGGATGGGACTATCTCTCTTGCAGTTGCAGACTCTCTGTGTTCCTTGGGATGGACATTGTCCATCATCATCTCCTTGCTAGTTGTCCTGGATGAGTCCAATGAACTGGAGAGTAGGTATTGCAACTTTGTTGAGATTCAGGGCACCACTGGCACATGGACAGTCCAAAGAATTAAGTCTCTTGGACATACACCTATGAAATTTAGTCCTAACTATAGATTCAAATAGAAAGGCCAGAAGAGCCATGTGTAGGGACCACAACTGAGTCCAACTCTGTCACTTTGGGGAGCATAAATTCCCAAGTAGGGCCCACTGGCAAGGTGCCAAACTCCTGAGCTATCTGCCGTGCCTATAGTGTCTGGATGTCTCCACAGCCCTCAGAAGCCCCACTATTGGAGGAAATATTTTCTTTGGCAGTTACTGAGATCCTGCTAAAATGTGCATAAGAGTAACTTCTGGAATGACCACTCGACTCATTTTGAAGTCTCTCAGACATATAAACTCATTTCTCTTTACCCTTTCCCCATTTTGGTCAAGGTCTTTTTCCAGATGCAGTGCTAGTTGGCATTTGGTAGTAATCCCTCAGTGCCAGGGAGGCTCATCCCTGGGAGTCATGTCCCAGGCCTCGGGAAAGTAATGCATTTAGATACTGAAGTTGGCTTAGAGAGAGGCTGCATTTCAGCAGCAAGGAGGCTCTCAGGAGGTAACTCTTAGGCACCCTATAATACTAGGCTAAGTTTCACTTTCAAAAGTAAAGGTTCATAAGTACAATCATCAATATCAAAGACATGTCAATGGTTGATCCTTCTTCACTATTCACTGTCCCTGTATTTGGGGGATTCTTGCTGTCCCATTAGAGCATGTGGCAGAGCACCCCAGGATGGGAAATTATATACTTTAGGTTATTGTGTGGATCTCCACCCACCGTGACAATGCCCCATGAACACTTGAACACATTCATATGTCTTATAGGTATGCTGGGTGAACTTCCACTCATGCATCCCCCATCACTGACACCCCGCACCAATGATCCACCCCTGCCACAGTTGTAACCCTTCTGTGATCCAAAACTTCTTCAAAAATGAAGTCAACAAAATAACCAAATATAATTAACAAGAAAATGAAATAATAATGATAGTTTAAAAATGACAAATAAAGCACAAAAAAATTAAAAACAATTTGAAATAACAAAAAATAAAAAATATATAAAAATAAAAATTTTTGACATTATATCTTTCATCACTGTAAGATCTGTTGTCTTGTATGTACAGTGGCATTTTCTTTAGTTTATACCCCCAGTGTCTTATTATTTCAATTCTGTCTTCAAAGAAACTTTAGGTTACAGAAAAATCACATACAGAATATAGGGGATTCCTAAATACCGAACATCCTCACCCTTTCTCCCTTTCCCCTATTAATAGCATTTTACATGTGGACCGTACATTTGTTACAACTGATGTATAAATATTGAAGCATTGCTACTAACCATGGTCAATGATTTACATTTTGAAGCATACGGTATTATAAATTTTGATGAAATTTAACATGGTCTGTATTCATCATTGCAAGATCATGTAGAACAATTCCATCACCCAAAAAATGTCCCATGTTCCATCTATTCTTTCCTTCCTCCCCATTCTTTTGGGACCCCTGTCCACCATCAAGTTTCACTCCTTGAAGAACAAGATTCATAGTTACTTGCAACAACATTGAGAGCTTGATATACCGGCCTATCAGGCAGAACCTATGCTCTCGAGTCTCCTGCCCCTCTATCTGAGAACATTGGAGTACTCCCCAGGATGGGAGTCCAACAACTTCCCACTCATTGTGTGGGTCTCCACCCACACAATACAATACACTATGACAAGATGAACACTCCCACACTCCCTAGATGCCTGCCCCAAGTGCATCCTGTCCCACAGGCCCCCCCACATTCAACACCCTAAACCAGCAGCCCTCCCTTGCCATATTTGCCAAAAGAACATTCCCAACGTTGCTGTTTCAACCACAAAGTCCCAAATCCCCAGAGTATGCCTGCTCCCACCCCTGACCCTCCAACCAATACTATGAACAGGTTAACCCACCACCACACCCTAACCCCTCACAGACCAGCACCACCTAATCCAGTAGCATCACTGCACCACTGTCATGCCCATCCACTGTACAACTACATATTTCCACATTATCATAGATTTTACCCTATGGGCACTGGCTTACAACTTTTTACTCCCTTTCTGTTTTCTGTAAACCTATCTTCCAGACTCCAGCTCTGTGAGTCTGCTCAATTTGCTTAGTTTATATCAGTGTGATCATGTAATATATGTACTTCAGTGCCTGGCTTGCTTCACTCAATATAAGGTCTGCAACATTCATTGATGTCATCCTGTGGGTTAATACTGCATTCCTTCATACAATGGTGTAATATTCCATTGTATGTCTATACCAGAATTTTCTTATCTATTCATCTGTTGATGGACATTTGTGTTGTTTCCAACTTTTGGCAAATGTGAATAAGGCCACTATGAACATAGATCTGTTCGTGTCCCTGATTTTAATTCTTCAGGGTATATACCCAGCAGTGGAATTGCTGGATCATATGGCAGTCCTACAGTTAGCTTCCTGAGGAACTGCCAAGCTGTCCTCCATAATGACTGCACCATTCTACATTCCCAACAGCAGTGGATAAGAGTTCCCATTCCTCCACATCCTCTACAACATTTGTAGTTCTCTTTTTTTAAATAGCCAGCACTCTAATGGGTGTAAGATGATATCTCATTGTGGTTTTAATTTGTATTTCTCCAATAGCTAATGAAGCTGAGCAGTTTTCATGTGCTTTTTAGCCATTTGTATTTTTTTGGAGAAGTGTCTATTCAAGTCACTTGTCCATTTTTTAAATGGGTTGTTTTTCTTTTTATTTGCATGGTTTAGGATTTCTTTATATATACTGGAAATTAGGCCCCTATAAGATATATGTTTCCCAAATATTTTCTCCCTTTGTGTAGGCTGCCTTTTCAGTTTCTTGACAAACTCCTTTGAGGTGTAAAAGTTTTCAATTTTGAAGAGGTCCCATTTATCTAATTTTTTTTTCATTGCTTGTGCTTTGGATGTAAAGTTCATGAAACCTTTTCCTAATACAAGATCATGTAGATGCTTTCCTACTTTATCTCCCAAGGTTTTTATGGTCCTCGCTTTTATATTTAGATCTTTGATCCATCTTGAGTTAATTTTTGCATAAGGTGTGTGGTGGTGCTCATCTCTTATTTTTTAAATATTCATATCCAGTTCTCCAAGCACCATTTGTTGAAGAAGCCATTCTCTCCCAGTTGAGTGGACTTGGTGACCTTGTCAATTATCAGACAGCTGTATATGCAAAGACCTATATCACAACTCTCATTTTGGTTCCATTGGTTGGTATGTCTATCTTTGTGCCAGTATCAGGCTGTTTTGACCACTGTAGTTTTGCAGTACATTTTAAGACAGGTAGTATGTTTTCTACAATTTCATTTTTCTTTTTCAATATGACATGGGGTATTTGGAGCCCCTTGTCTGTCCAAATAAATTTCATAGTTAGCTTTTCCAATTGCATAAAAAAATGCTGTGGTAATTATATTGGCATTGTGTTAAATCTGTAAATCAGTTTGGGTATGATAGACATCTTAATGATGTTTAGTCTTCCTATCTATGAACAGGGAATATTCTTCCAGTTATTTAAGTCTTCTTTGATTTCCTTTACCAGTGTTGTGCTGTTTTCTGTGTACACGTCATTGACATCTTTAGTTAAATTTATTCGTAGATATTTAGTTCTTGTAGTTGCTAGGGTAAATGAGACTTTTTCTTGATTTCCTCCTCAGATTGCTCATCATCGCTGTACAGAAATGTTACTGATTTTTGCACATTGATCTTATGAGCTGCCACTTTACTGAACTCATTTATCAACACTAGTTTCCTTGTTTTAGATTTTTCAGCTTTCTATGTACAGATAATGTCATCTTCAAATAACGAAATTTTTACTTCTTCCCTTTGAATTTGGATGCTTTTTATATCTTTTTCTTGCCTAAGTGCTTGAGTAAGTTCTTCTAACACAATGTTAAATAAGAACCATGAAATTGGGCATCCTTGTCTTTTTCCAGATCTTAGAGGGAAAGCTTTTTGGATTTCACCATTGAATATGATGCTAGCTGTTTCATATATACCCTTTATCATGTTAAAGAAGTTTTCTTCTCTTCCTATCTTTTGAAGGGTTTTTATCAGGAAAGTGTGCTGTATTTTTGTGGAATGCTTTTTCTGCATCTATAGAGATGCTCATGTGATTTTTTTCCTTTCCATCTATGTGGTATATTACATTGATTGATTTTCTTATGTTGAACCATCCTTGCACCAGGGATGAAACCCACTTGGTCATGGTGTATAATTCATTTGATGTGCTGTTGAATATGATTAGCGAGTATTTTGTTAAGGATTTTTAGCATCAGCATTCTTTAGAGAGAGTGGTTTATAGTTTTCCTTTCTTGTGGTGTATTTGGCTTTGGCATTAAGGTGATGTTGGCATTATAGAATGAGTTAGGCAATGTTCCCTCCAATTCTATTGTTTGGAAGAGTATAAGCAGGATTGTTTGAGTACATTCCAGAATATTTGGTAGCGTTTACCTTTGAAGTCATCTTGTTCTCGGCTCTTCTTAGTTGGGAAGTTTTTGATGACTAATTAAATCATTTTACCTGTGACTGGTCTGTTGAGTTTTTAATGTAGGCATTTATGGCTATGAATTTCCCTCTCAGAACTGCTTTTACTGCATCCCATAGGTTTTGATACATTGTGTTGTCATTTTCATTCATTTCAATGTAGTTACCAGTTTCTTTTGCAATTTCCTCCTTGACTCACTGATTGCCTAACAGTCTGTTGTTTAACTTCATATCTTTGTGCCTAATCTGCTTTTTGCCCCTTACTGATTTCCAGCTTCACTCCATTGTAGTTAGAGAAATTACTTTTTGAATTTCATACTTTATGTATTCATTGAGAGTTGTTCTGTGGCCTAGTATGTTGTCTATTCTGGAGAATGATCCATGTGTGCTTGAGAAGAATGTATATCCTGTGGTATTTCGGTGTAAGGTTTTGTATATGTCTATTAGGTCCACATCCTCTAATGTATTATTCAAAGTCTCTGTTTCTTTATTGGTCCTCTGTTGAGATGATCTGTCTAATGATGATAATGGTGTATTAAAGTCGCCCACTGTAATTGTAGAGGCATCTATTTCTTCACTTAGTTTTTCCAATGATTGCCTCAGGTATTTCGAGGTGCCCTGGTTAGGTGCAGAAATGTTTATGATTGTTCTTTCTTCTTGATAGTTTACCCCCTCTATTAATATATATTGTCGTTCTTTGTCTCTTACAGCAGTTTTTCATTTAAAGTCTATTTTGTCCGATATTAGTATAACCACTCCTGCACATTTTTGGCTATTGTTTTCATGTAAAATTGTCTTCCTAACATTCACTATCAGCCTTCTTGAGTCCCTGGGTCTAAGGTGAATTTCTTGTAAACATCATATAGATGGGTCATATTTCCTTATACATTATGCCAATATTTGTCTCTTCACTTGAGAGTTTAATCCATTAATGTTCAATGTTATTACTGACAAGGAATTACTTACATTAGCCATATTTTCTTTAGGTTTATGTATGCCATATGTTGTTTCCATTTCCTTTTTAGTTATTCTTATCAATAATTTTCTTTCTCACACTCTTCTCCAATTCTGTCTCTTCTGTTTTTCCTTCCAACCTCCAAACTCCCTTTAGTATTTCTTGGATAGCAGGTTTCTGTGGACAAACTCTCTTAAATTCTGTTAATCTGTGAATATTTTGAACTCTCCCTCATTGTTGAATGCTAGCTTTGTTAAATACAGAATGATTGACAGTTTTTTTCTTTTTGCACCTTAACTATGTCATATTACTGCCTTCTTGCCTCCATGGTCTTCCTTGAGAAATCAGCACTTAATCTTATTGAGCTTCCGTTGAATGTGATGGATCTATTTTCTCTTGCTGCTTTCAGTATTCTCTGTGTTGTGCATTGGACAATTTGACAAGTATATGTCTTGGGGTAGGCCTGTTAGGATTTATAATGTTTGGGGTGTCTTATGCTTCCTGGACATGTACATTTGTGTCCTTCAAAAGAGTTGGGAAGTTTTCAGCTATTATTTCCTCTAATACTCCTTCTGCCCCCTCTCCCTTCTCTTCTCCCTCTGGAATGCCTCTAATATATATGTTTGTGCATTTCCAGTTTCATTCAAATCCTTAAGTCTCTGCTGAAATTTTTCTTTTTATCTATCTTTTCTTCTATCTGTCTGATTTTAGATATACTGTATTCAATATTACAGATTCTTTTCTCTGCCTGTTCAAATCTGCTGTTAGGTGCTTCCAGTTACTCTAGTTTTCTTTTATTGTGCCATTCATCACCATCATGTCCATTATCTTTTTGTGTATGTTTACAATTTCTTTAGTATGTTCCCACAGTGTATTCTTTTGTGGGGTGGGTGTTTGTTTTTATTTATTTATTTTTTCTTTTATGTTTCCACAGTGTCTTCTTAATATCCTTTATCTCTTTCTTCACTTAAGTTGAATCATGATATTTGTTTGGACATCCTTGATTACTTTTTCCACATTCTGTATCTCCTCCTGTTTTTCAGTTTGTTAGACTGGGCCATGTATTCCTATTTCTTAGTTTGGCTTGTAATTTTTTTTTTTTTATCTCTAGACATCTGTTTATCTTGATGGGCTTATTTGGTTGGTTTGCATCTCTTTCTACCCTTGGGATTTACTTTGTTGTTTCTTTTTGTGTGGTAATGTCATTTTTGATACTTGTTTCCTGTTATTCTATATCCTTGCAGCTGTCTGTGTTCCCTTGAAAAAAAACTAAGATCATAGAAAAGGTAAGAGATAACTGCAGAAAAAATAATAGTAAGAGTACTACAAAAATGTTAGAAGAGGAACTGTACAAGAGGTATGAAAGTAAGTAATGTGAGTAAAAATATAAAAAATACAAAAGAATAAAAATAAAAAGAGGTGGAATAGAAAAAATAAAGCAAGAAACAAAAGAGAGAGCAAAAAATACAATGAATTAAAAGGCTGGAAAGATGATCAAAGAATAGAAGAGAAAAAAATGGGG
The DNA here is from genome assembly GCA_029593785.1 of Cabassous unicinctus. NCBI lineage: Eukaryota > Metazoa > Chordata > Mammalia > Cingulata > Chlamyphoridae > Cabassous > Cabassous unicinctus. The sequence goes on along the minus strand of JAQZBX010025743.1, from coordinate 16,502 downwards.
AAGGGGAGAGAGAGAGAAAAGAAAAAATTAAGACCAAACTAGGAGTGGTGGAATGAAAAAAAAGCAACAGAAGCCAGAATACAGAAGAATGAAGGAAAGAAGAGAAATAAAGTAGGTTGAATGAAATAAGTAAAATGGAAAATAGGAAACAAAGAAAGGGAAAAGAAGAAACAAGAAACAAGCAACAAAGAAGCAACCCAGGAAAACCAGCCTTCCCTCTTAGGTCCCTAAGGACCTTCTCAGGCTGGTGGTGTTCATCAATTAATCACCTGGCAGCCTGCCCTCCACGGGTGATGTTTCAAGTTTTTAGCAAATAAAATAAAGGAAAAAGAAAAAAAAAGTTCCAAAAAATTGCAAAACAGTCGAACAGAAACTCAGTCTATAAGTTCCCTATCATAAAGTGCTAGATGTGTGCCTTATCTCTCCCTGGATTTCTTCTTTTAGGAGGATCCAAGGGTCAAACCAAGGACCTTCTACATGGAAAGCAGGAATTTCCCACTGTGCTACAGCAGGTCTATACACTTAATAGGCTTCTGAAAGCTTATCTGGCTCTTCCCACCACTGTTCCTTCAGGTGATTTAGACTTCTAACAGATTTTAGGAGCTGGGCTAGTTGGTCACCTGTCTCCATCCCTCCCTGACCAAGTTCATTTCTCCCAGGGTGGCTGGGTGGGACAGCTGGCCGAAGCACATACCCCCTCCCTTCTCCCTGGAGCCACCTAAGTGCTGGCTGGTATCTCCCCTGAGATTCAAAGTAAGTTCAAGTGATCAAACACACCAAAAGGAAACCACTCTCAACCCACCACCAGACCCCTCACCTTGCCAGGGAACACCCCCTCCCACTCAGCTGGCTGGTGAGAGCCAGGGGATCCACCGAGCCTTTTTGGCTTGAGGGTGGGCCTTACCTGCTTGCCGTTTCAGTCCCAGGGGTGAAAACTTATGGTTTTCCCTTAGCCTCTGTCTCTTTGTCCTGCTACCTTCTGGATGATGCCCTGCAGCCTCCTGCTTTGTGGGTTCCTAAAACAGCTCCCTCAGGTAGGTTTTTGCCCTGTCTCCATCGTTTTTTATGAGAGAGCTGAGCAGTGCCTACTTAGAGCAATGCCATTTTCACAGACCTCTTCCTCCCTCATTTTAAAATACCAGCTTTGCTGAATCCAGAATTCTTTGCTGCCATTCTTTTTCTTTTAGCAGCTTAACTATGTTATACCCCTGCCTTCTCACCTCCATGGTTTCAGATGAGAAAACGGTGCTTAATCTTATTTAGCTTCCCTTCTATGTGATGGATCTCTTTTCTCTTGCTGCTTTCACTATCTCTCTTCGTCTTCAGCATTTGACAATTTGATAAGTATATGTCTCAGTTAAGCCTGTTATAATTTATATTGTTTGGAGTACCTCCATGGCCCTCAAAAAATTTGAGACATTTTCAGCCATTATTTCCTCCAACAGTCCTTCTGCCCCCTTTTCCTTTTGTTCTCCTTCTGGGTGTGTTGTAATTCGTTTCCCTGAGACCCTGCTGAATTTTTGTATCTTTTTCTCTATCTGTTCTATCTGTGGGATTTCTGATGTACTATCTTTGATGTCACTAATTCTTTCCTCTACCTGTTCAAATCTTCTGTTATGTGCTTCCACCCTATTTTAAAAATTTTCTTGCATTGTGCAATTCATCAACATCAGATCAGTTATCTTTTTATGTATGATTACAATTTCTTCTGTATGTTTCCCCAGTGTCTTCTTAATATCCTTTATCTCTTCCTTTACTTCATTAAATTGATTCATGATATTTGTTCAGACATCTTTGATTAGTTCCACATTCTGCACCTCTTCCTGTTTTTTGTTTTGTTTTGTATTTGTTTATTAGACTGGGCCTCATTTTTTGTTTCTTAGTACATCTTGTAATTTTTTGCTGGTGTCTAGGCATCTGTTTATTTTGCTGGGCTTATACAGATCATTACCTACTCTTACTACTTTAGGGTTTCATTTTGTTTTCTTTTTTGTTAATGCTCCTCTTTGACACTGGGTTCCAATTTTTCTGTCTCCTTGCAGTTTTAGTTGTTGATGTTTCTCTGAAAAAAAAAATTAAGACCATAGAAGGACAGATAGAAGAAGAGAAAAAGAATAAATGTGTAAATAAAAAAAAGATAGAAAAAGAACCATAAAAAAGCCAGGAGAAAATAAGTAATGAGTGAAAAATCATAAAAAATACAAAGGAATAAAAATTTTAAACTGTGGAATAAAAAAATGAAATAGGAAAAAAATTATAATAAAATAAAAGACCAGAAAAATGAGAACAGAAGAGAAAAAAAGACTAAACAAGAGAAGATGAAATGGAAGAGGGGAAAAATGTAAGAAAGAAAAGAAATAAAGAATTTAAGGTGAAAAAAGAAGAAAAAGAAAAAAAAAACAAAGAAAGAGAAAAGCAAACAAACAAACAAACAAAAAACAACCTGGGAAAAACACTTTACACACTAGGAACTGTCTCAGTCTTCCAGTACTCATGAATATATTACCCTTCAGCCTGCCCTACAAAGGTAAATTACCCAGTTTTAGAGAAAAAAAATAAATAATAAAAAATTAAAGAAAATAATAAATACAAAATAACAGAAAAAAACTTAAAAAAAAACCCACCCCAGTCTATAAGTTCCCTGTTACAAGGTGTCAGCTGGGTGTCTGACAACCCACTAGATCACCCTCTGGATGCCTTCTCTTTGGGTGTACTGTGGATTGAACGAAGGACTTAGTGTATGTGAGGGAGGCATTCAGCCACTAAGCTACCACCAGTCCAAGTTTAGGTAGGTTTCTGAAAGCTTATCTGTCTCTCCCTGTCTCCTATTCCCTCAGGTGTGTGGCTTCTAACAGTTTGCTGGCTATCTCTCCTGGCTTCCTTCTCTCCAGGGCTGTTAGGTACCTGTCAGCCCACCCCCTCACTGACCTAGTTCTGCTCTCTCCCCCAGGTGGGTGAGGGTGACAGCCTGCCTGATCCAATCTCCCCACCCCTCTCCCTTGGGATGCTTCAGTGCTGCCGGGGTCTTTTTTTCCTCTCTCTCTCTCTGTTCCACCTGACCTATATCCTCTCCCCCTTACATTTCTCTCTCTCTCTCTGAGTTTTCTGGATGCTGGTCCCACACCTATTTGACCTTCAGCTGCCCCATGAGTGTATGTATGGGTGATGTACAGCACTCTCCTGGTATGCAGATACCCAAAGCAACTCCTTCAGATAACATTTTGCCCCCACTTTCTTTTTAATTGTGGTCTTAAGGTACAGAGAGTTGTATCATTTTATAATCCTCAGTACATGATATACTCTCATTATCACTCGGCATAAATGCCTCACTCTTATTTTATTATCCATGAGACTAAACAATGTGAAATTGTTATGTGTCTTAGTGTGACCTCCTAAGAAATAGAACCTGATATAGGGATTCTTGTGGAATGATTTATTGAGAGAGAAATCTGTGAGGGTGACAAGGAAGCAGGACAGGGCTGAAGAAGCAGCTCAGCAAGGACACAGCTTCCATTGGACCCAGCCTTAGTCTGACTCATGAGGAGCTCTGGAATATGAACTCTTCCACCTTGAACAAGGAGCATAGGATTTTCTACCCTGTCAGCCATAAGCCATGTGTCGCTACTTAGGGCAAATTGGCTACTGAGGGCAATTCTCAGAAGGGTGTCAGCAAGCAGTGTCTTCTGCAGCCTGGGGTGTGGGCACAGGCCAGGTCGGAAGGTTCTCATGGGCCACAGGTGAAGTCTGTGACTATATGTGTCAGGTTTTGGATGTGCGCTCATAAAACATGTGCTGTGGCATTGGTTTAACTGCTTGTGCGATTGCACAGTATTATTCTTTCTTATAAGCTTTAGAATAAGTGTGTTGAATTCTTCAGATTTCCACAATAATTTGGATAGTAATTTCATTAAATTTGTAGATAAATTTGGTGTAAATTGAAATGTTTGGAAGATTAGCAATCCCAATTCCTAGCATGGAAGGCCTCTCCATTTATTTAAATATTAAAAAATTTTATTATTCGAGTGAAAAATTTCTCTCATTTGGGGATCTTGTGTTTTCTTTTAATTTACTACTAATCATTATAGCATTTATTTTATATTGAATGATATTTCATTCTTAAATTGTATATTCAAGTTGATTACTGTTGTATTTTCTGATTTTTAAAAAAATTTTCACCTTAGCAAACTTTTTAATTTTTCTAATAATTTGTTGGTTCTTTTAATTTTTCTATGTAGATTATGAGATCATGTGCAGCAAATGACCTTTAGATCTCTCCCTTACAATCTTTGCAAACTTGATTTTCTTCTATTTTCATACCAATGTCCATTACTTTCAGTACTATGCCAACCAGTGGCAAAAATAAAGGACACACAAGGTTCTGTATAAGCTGAAAGGGAATGCATCTATTTCTCCACACATATATTTGCTACAGGTTTTTGGTTTATAATTTTTGTCAATTTTAAAAATTTAACCATTTCTTTTCATGTAATCATTGAGTTGAATTGCATTGAAATTAATAAGAATTTTCTGTTGTCTAGTGATTTGTCAGTGATGTTATAGATTTTCAGATATTGAACCATTATTTAATTTCTAAGATAAACTTTATGTGATCAAAATTAATTGTTTATTAATATACTGTTGGTTCTCTGAAATGGATGAAATGACTGGATAATTGTCTTTTTTTTTTTTTTTTTACTGACCTTAGCTTGTTCTGGAAATAAGAATACAACCGTCTCATTAAATGAACTAGAAAGTGTTATTTCCTTTCTATTTTTTTATAACAATATATATAAGGTAGGTATAGTCTGTTCCTTGGAAAATGGCAGGACTCCCTTATCTGTGACATTATCAAGACTGGGGTCCTAGAAGGAGGCTCTTCTCTGCTTACAATTTACTGTCTTTGATGCATATCAGTTTATTTAAGTTTCCTATTTTCTTGTACTCTTGACATTTATATTTGTATTGAAATTTATAGATTTTATCCAAGGTTTTCAAAAAATTTCAGACATTTCATTCCCCACTACTATTTTCCCCACTTTCTTGGTATCTAACCATCAGGATATCAGGAATTCACTTTCTAGCCATCATGTCCCTTAGTTTTTCTTTCATCTTTTCTTTAATCTTTCAGACTACCCTCGGAGGTTTCCTCAATTTCATCTTGGTTATTAAATATTCTTCAAGTGCAAATTCCCACTAGTTATCCCATCTATATGTTCTTCATATCTTAAAACCCATTATTTCTGCCTGATCATTTGTTGCTTGTTTTTTACTTCAAACTACCAATATTCTCCTTTACCTGTCTTTGAAAACCCCTTTATTATGAAATAGACCACAGATACAAATGTACAAAACAATAATAAGTCAAAGAGTCATCAACAACAAATGCTCAAGAAACTAGTACCTAGTTTAAAAATAGAACATTTCCAGCACCTAAGAAACCCTCTTTAGTCTGGCAGTTGGTTGTGAAATTTTCAAGAGCTAGAAGCTCCTTATATCCATAATACCTGGTACAGTTCTGTCACATAGTAGGTCCTCGGAAATGTCTCTCTTCTAAGTCAGTATTTTATTACTTATCTGATATATAATTATTGAATACTTTGCATATCCAAGGACTCCACTTCATTTCAAGTAAGGTGCAATCATTTGATTTGCTTTACTCAATGAAATGTGGGAATTCACACGTGATATTTCCAGGAGTATCATTAAGAGTCAGTTTACAATTCATGAGGCTCCATTCACTCAGTGGGGGATGTTTATGAGAGTGAACGTTGAGATGATAATGCTTCCATCAGATGGTTCCCTTAGAAGCTGTGAAGAGCAGAGCTCCCCAACGTAGCACAAACAAAATTCAAAGTTTGCGGTTGTTCAATCAGGAGAGCTTATCCTATTCTTACTATAAAAAAGGTATAGACCAAGAAGTGCTCAAAGAAATTTTGAAGTAGCAGAAGGACAGGAGAATTCAGAGAATGTGTTTTAATAGAAGTCAAGTGGGAGAAATTTCAGCAAGGAGGATATAGTTAGTGTTAGATGTCCACCAAGTACCAAGTATGATAAGGATGTCCTGGGCGTGTAATTAAAACTTACTGCAGCCCATCTAAACAGAAGTTTCATGGAGTGTCCCAAACTCCTACCTCCTTCAACTTTCATCATTCCATCGTTGGGCCTTACTGTCGCAGAGACTCAGAGCATGAAGACAAGTGGAGTACTGGAGATGGTGAAATGACATCTCACAGGGTATTCCTTGAGTTCTCACTGCCCTTTTTTGGGGGACAACAATATCTGCTGGGAAGACCACCTTCTTCCTAGACAACTACAAGGGACAGAGAGTGAGGGAGCAGATGTAAAGGTCTGGAGATGCAATGCTAAAATTGTGGCCTTAAATTTACTGTGTTTGTCCTCCTGCAGGTGATGACTTTCCTGTGACAGAAGAGGGCATAGGAGAGAGCCCAGCTTAAGTCTGCTTTAAAGCTCAAGCCCCAGCTTTGCTTTTATCTTTGTGTTCTTTAATGGCAATGACTGAAGTCCTTAACAACTTCTTCAATTCTTGCCTGTCTTTATGATCCTACCACACCTTACACTCAGCTAAAGGCCTGATGCACAGAAAGTACCCAATACATGTGGAATTTCTTTTTTTTAAATTAATAAAAATTTTTTTAAAAGATGCTTAGATTACTTTCCGAAGAAAGGTGATTAGGCAGCCCCACCCTGGCAAGTCTCCATACCTTGGTCTCCTTTTGGCATTCTCCCATAAGTGCATCCTTCCTGAGAAATCCTGGAGACTAATAAATACCTGTGTATGTCAGAGCTAGATGTATCTGATGCCCTCATTCTGCCAGTCTAAGTCCCATTCCGGGTCTCCTTACACCCTAGGTTCCCCTGAAGTGTCTGCCCTGGTCCTGTAATATGGGCATAGGTACCAGATTTCTGAGCCCACTGGGAGATATGGATCAGAGAACGTTCACTCTGCACTGGGAAGTTCCCGAGGCCATAACAGAGGGAAAAGGGAGAAGAAATGTTGGAGAAGGCTGTAGTTGGTTGTAGTTTGGAATACTCAGTGCTTGGAGACTCTGGGAGAAGGAGAGATTTGTCTACTCTGGGTCTCGGGATTTAACATTGATGTAGATTTTAAGACTGTTCCGAAAGTCCATGACTCCCCTCCTTCTCTGCATGGCTGGAATCTAATCATATTAGCATCCCACTGAATAGGTTTCTCAAGGGAACAGGAGAAAGATAAAGGATACTCATTTATTTACTCTTTCCTGTACTACTCACCTCATGAGGGGACAGTTGAAATTGCTACACAAAATAAGATGCAAACATTTTCATGTACAGTTTCAGAGAAAACAATGTTTATCAGGGCTAATGGTGTCTCAACTGGGCAAGTTGTGTCTCCCTATGAATTTTCTCAGATTGAGTCATGGAAAGAGTATAGGTTTTGGAGTCAGTTGTAGGTAAATTTAATTTGTGGCTCTACCATGTGATAGCCGTGTGTTGTCACAAGTCTGTTTTCACATTTTTAAAAAGAAAATAAAACTGTGTCCTCTTCCCTGGGTTATGAGGATTGAATGAGCCATTGTCTGTTATGCACTTAGCAGATTATGTGGACATGGCTGATTCTCTATTCTGTGGCTTCTGTTCCAGTCTCACTCACTTTGTAAATCCACCCTTTCTGCCGACTCTAGCAATATATCTTTGTCAGTGACTCACAATTCTGCACATTCACACCACAACTTCTCACTGAAATGAGAGAAGCTGGTCCACAGATGTAGGATGTGCTTTGGGAGGGGATCTGGGAGAGAGGAGCCCAGCAGCTCATAGGAACCGAGTAGAGGTAGGTGCACTGGACAATTAATGCTCAGGAGCTGCTTATGAGAAACCAGGGTGACAAAAGCCACCAACTTGGTGTGCCAGAGAGCTGCTGAGTGATCGATATGGGAGTTAAGAGGTAATACTCTATAATCTATTCATAAAGGAATGCTTAGACTAAATGTGACCTTATCTTGATCTGAAAGAAAATATAATATGAAACACAAACTCCATCATTATTTTGGATTGTGAACGGAAGCTGCTGCTTGAAAAAGTAGGCACATCTATTGCTTTGAGTCTCTTTAAACATTAGGGATGCATTTTCCAACATGCCAATTATGGTTCAGCCATTATGAACACTTCAGGCACTTTAGATAAACTTTTCCACCCCATTCAGCATTGCCTTCATCTTGCCACTGGGAATTAAGGCAGAGGCTGTTTGTAGATGGACCCATCAGAAACAGAACCCCTGAATGAACCTGAGTAATAGGACATCTCATGCATCAGGATGGAAAAGATCCCAGCTTGAGGATACATCACTCCCTACTGGTGAGTTTAGCTCTTGACCATCTGTTTTCTGTGGTCTGCAGATTCACTGTGGTTGCTTTTCCAGCTCAGACACTAATCACAGAAGGCAGGAAAGGGAGGCAGGGGAAAGGCCAGTCTCAGCCACCTCCTAGGGCCTCATACCATTCTTGCTCCTCTTATGCATGAAAACGCCCACTCCAAGAGTGACGAGCCCCAGCACAAATACCCCGATTTCAGTTAGCGTCTTGCTCTGGGCAGAATCAGATTGTGCCTCTGGAACAACAGACCCTGGGGTCAGTCTCAGCCCCACCTGCCGCACCCCCTCAGGACCTGGCTGAGGTCCTGGAGCCTGGTGTAGAATGCTGGAAGGAGGACAGGGAGAGGGCTTCACTTTGAATAGGGGGTACATTTTAAAAGGGCCCCGAGTTCTAGAGTTTAAGGTATTGACTTATCAAGGGGACAAATACTGATTTAGGTACTTGCCTCTCAAAATACTCCAGGGAGGCTAAAAACTTAAGGAAGAGAGCTCTTCCCATGCCTGTGGCCATTCTGGAAGATGCCTCGGTTCCCTAGATTTTCTGTCAAGGGCAGAGACCTGGGAGTTCTCAGATCCCTCGGCCAGGGATGGACAAGTGTCCATTGTGCCCTGCTCAGGACCATTGCCAGGGTCCTGTGTAGGAGGAAGAAGGGTAAACAGGACCCAGCATGTAGACATAAGAGAGAATGAAGGACCAGAGACAGTGTCCTCTCCACCTCAGAACCTTTGGTCTATTGGGGTCAGCAGGGGCTGACTCACTCCACTCCACACTGACTGGCCTTTCCAGGCTGGGGTGCTGCACGGGGCAGGTGTAGATGTCTCCCTGCTGGGGGGTCATTTCCAGCATCAGCAGGATCTGGAAGGTCCAGTCTCCATTACAGATCCTGCCGGTGGGCACGACCCCAGCTGTTACCTCCTGTCCATTCCGGAACCACTGGTTTTCAATGCTGCCTGGGTAGAAATATGTCACGTAGCAGACAAGCAGGTTGTGGTGCTGCAGGGACCCCTTCTTGGAGGGGGCCACGTGCACTTTTGGCTGGACTAGGAGCAGGGAGAAAAAAGGTAATGGCAATTGAGGTGATTATTTCCTAGACATTTGGATTCTGGAATGAATTTCCAGGTTTAAAATATACATGGCACAATTGTTAGTGCATAAGGGTGGTAATGAAAAGATACAAATACATTTTCAATTATATGATAAAGATTGAGAAGAAGAATGCGAGAGAGATAAAAGCAGCACTCTTAGCAGAAATTTAGCAGAAATTTTACTATAATCCTTTAACTAATATATTTTGGGCAAAGAATGTTTAACTAGCTGTGAAAGTATCTATCTCTTCAATGATCTATCCTCATGAAAAGCGGGCAAAATTAGCTCGATAAATTCTTGAAAGTAAGATATACTTTGACAATGGCATTCTCTTCTCTATCAATCTAATAACTTTTTTTCCAAAAATAAAAACAAAAAAACAAAAATATCAAAGTCTGAAATGAATTATTCTTCACATAACCTGGGTATCTTCTGACCTTTCCTCCAAAAACCAAAATGTTTATATTTATAGTAATATCCCCAAATCCAATGATATGAGCCCCCCACATGCTTGATTAGTAGGAAGTCCACCCTTTTCCATGTTCCTATTTGTCATTTTGTTTTCTTGAGTTCTCATACATTAGCAGGTGTTGCCTGTACCTCAGAGTCTCTGTACTTGGTTTCCCCTCCTCTCCTGTCCATCTGCTCTCCAACTCCTTGCTGCTGCCCACTTCCCAACACCCAGTGCAGTCACTTTAAGGACTCTGCCAAGAGTACCCTTTTCCCCATCCAGAGGTTAGAAAAGATCCATCTGCTCAAGGAGAAGAGCCCAATCAGAGTAACTTTCCACATTACAACTTCTAGGTCTTTAACAACTTAGTACTTTCCTTCTACTTCTCAGAGAACACAAATATCCTGAGGTAGACTTGATCGGGGAAAAAAACAGACTGAAGGATGCCCACGCTCAGGGCTCCCTCTGATATTTGGCATTGTGCCCAAACTTGTCCCAGCTGCCACTGCCACAAATGTCGCTGTCCCTTCCATTTTCCCCCCCTGTATTATTTTTTTCATTTTGTCTTCAAAGAAGCTTTAGGTTATACAGAAGTAATTTCCTGAATATAGTGGATTCCCATATACCCAACATCCTCCCCCTTTCCCCCTTTCCCCTTTTAACAACATTTTACATGTGGATGGTATATTTGTTACAACTGATGTACAAATATTGAAACATTGCTACTAACCATCATCAATGATTTACTTTATGGTTTATATTTTGAAGCATACACTTTTATAAATTTTGATGAAATTTAACATGGCCTGTATCCATCATTGCAAGATCATGTAGTACAATTCCATCATCCCCAAACTGCCCCATGTTCCATCTCTTCTATTCCTCCCTACACTTCCCCTCAGGACCTATGGCAACCACCAAGCTTCACTCCTTGATGAACAAGATTCATAGTTACTTGCAACAACAATGAGGGCTTGAAATACTGGCCTGTCCTCCCCTATTAGGCACAGCCTGTGCTCTCAAGACACTCCCACAACTCTGTATGAGAACATAGCAGGTCGCCCCAGGATGGGGTCCCACACCTTACCGCTCATTGTGCGGGTCTCCACCCACTGATACAACACACTATGACAAGATGAACACTCACACACTCCCTAGAAGCTGGCCCCAGGTGCACCCTGTCCCGGACGACCAACACATCAAACACCCTAAACCAATAACCCTCCCCTGTCATATTTCCAAAAGAACATTCCCTACGTTGTAGTTTCAACCATATATCCGCAAATCCCCAGAGTTCACCTGCTCCCTCCCCCAACTCTTATCCCAGTTCCATGGACAGTCCAACCCACCCTCCCCACTCCACACCCGTCACAGACTTGCACTACCCAACCCAATGGCATCACTGCACCACAGTCATGCCCACCCACTGTACAACTACACCCTTCCACCTTATCATAGATTTTGCCCCAATGAACGTTGGCTCACAACCCTCTACTCCCTTTCTGTCACCTGTAAATCTATCTTTCACATTCTAGCTCTGTGAGTCTGCTCAATTTGCTTAATTCATATCAGTAAGGTCATGTAATATTTGTCCTTCCGTGCCAGGCTTGCTGCACCTAACATAAGGTCTTCAAGATTCATCCATGCTATCCTGTGTTTTAAGACTGCATTCCTTATTACAGCTGAGTAAATTTCTATTGTATGTATATACCACAATTTGTTTATCCATTCATCTGTTGATGGATGTTTAGGTTTTTTCAACTTTTGGTAATAGTGAATAAGGCCACTATGAACATTGGTGTGCAGATATCTGTTCATGTCCTTGCCTTCGATATTTCTGGGTATATACCCAGCAGTGGGATTGTTGAATCATATGGCATTTCTATAGTTAGCTTCCTGAAGAATGGGCAAAATGTCCTCCAAATGGCTACACTATTCTATATTCCCAACAACAATGGATAAATGTGTCCATTCCTCCACGTTCTGTCCAAAACTTGTAGTCCTATGTCTTTTTTAAGAGCTGACAGTCTAATGGGTGTACGATGATACCTCATCGTTGTTTTGATTTACATTTCCCTAAAAGCTAGTGATGTTGAGCATCTTTTCATGTGCTTTTTAGCCATTTGTATTTCTTCTTTGGAGAAGTGTCTATTCAAATCACTTGCCCATTTTTTAAAAAGCCAATGTTTGTCTTTTCAGTTTTGAGGTATAAGATTTCTTTATATATGCTGGATATTAGGCCCATACCAGATATATGGTTACCAAACATTTTCTCCCATTGGCTAGGTCACCTTTTTACTTTCTTGATAACCTCCTTTGAGGTGCAAAAGTTTTTAATTTTGAGGAGGTCTCATTTTTTATTTCTTCTTTTGTTGCTCATGCTTTGAGTGTAAAGTTCATGAAACCATTTCCCAATACAAGATCCTGTAGATACTTCCCTATATTATCTGCCATGATCTTTATGGCCTTGTCTCTTCTTTTTAGCTCTTTGATCCATCTTGAGTTAATTTTTGTATAAGGTATGAGATGGTGTTCCTCTCTCATATCTTTTGATATGAATATCCAGTTCTCCAAGCACCATTTCTTGAAGAGGCCACTCTCTCCCAGTTGAATGGACTTGGTGGAATTGTCAAATATCAGTTGATTATATGTGAGGATCTATATCAGAACTCTCAATCTGGTTCCATTGGTCAGTATGTCTACCCTTGTGCCAATAACCTGCAGTTTTGAACACTCTAGCTTTGTATGTTTTATGTTTTAGAGTCAGGTAGTGTGAGTCCTCTGATTTAATTTTTCAATATATCTTTTTCAATATATCTTTGGCTATTCAGGGTCGCTTGCCCTTCCAAAAAAATTTCATAGTTAGCTTTACAATTCAGTAAAAATTATGCTATGTTAATTTTTATTGGGGTTGTCTTAAATCTGTAGGATAGACATCTTAATGATGTTTGGTCTTCCTATCCATGAACAGGGAATATTCTCCCAATTATTTAGGTCTTCTTTGATTTCTTTTAACAGTATTGTGTAGTTTTCTGCATACATGTCATTTACATCTTTAGTTAAATTTCTTCCTAGGTATTTGATTCTTTTAGTTGCTATTGTAAATGGTATTTTTTTCTTGATTTCCTCTTCAGATTGTTCATTATTGGTGTACAAAAATGCTAATGATTTTTGCAAATTGATCTTCTAACTTGCCACTTTCTTGAACTCATTTATCAGCTCTAGAAGCTTTGTTGAAGATTTCTCTGGGCTTTTTATGTATAGGATCATGTCATCCGCAAAGAGTGAAATTTTTACTTCTTCCTTTCCAATTTGGATGCCTTTTATATTTTTTTCTTCCCTAAGTGCTCAAGCTACTACTTCTAACACAATGTTAAATAAGAGTGGTGAAAGTGGGCTTCCTGTTTCAGATCTTAGAGGGAAAGCTTTTAGAATTTCACCATTGAATATGATTTTAGCCATGGGTATTTCCTATATTCCCATTATCAATTTGAGGATGTTTCCTTCTAATGCTATCTTTTGAAGTGTTTTTCTCAGGAAAGTGTGTTGTATTTATTCAAATGCTTTTTTCTGCATCTATAGAGATGATCATGTGATTTTTTTCCTTTTGAAATGTTTATGAGGTTTATTACATTGATTGATATTCTTATGTTCAACCATCCTTGCATACCAGGGAAGAAACTCACTTGGTCACGGTGTATAATTCATTTGATGTATTGTTGAATACAATTGGCAAGTATTTTCTTGAGGATTTTAGTATCTATGTTCATTAGAGTGATTGGTCCATACTTTTCCTTTCTGTGGATTCTTTATTTGGCTTTGGTATTAGGATGATGTTGGCATCATAGAATGAGTTAGGCAATGTTTCCTCCACTTCTATTTTTTTGGAAGAGTTTAAGCAGGATTGGTGTTATTTCTTTACTGAATGTTTGGTAGAATTCACCTGTGAAGCCCTGGTCCTGGGCTCTTCTTAGTTGGGAGGTTTTTTGTGGCGGCCATCAACAGAGGTGCTTAGCTCTCGTCAAGACCAAAAATGTGACAAAGTCCATAGCTGGTCAAGGAGGGATCAAAGATACCCAACTTGCAGAAGAGAGCTAAGCACTTCAAGACTTGGAGCCTAATTTCACCCTGTTTATACTTTTACAAAGGCCATTTTTTGAGCTCCTTGAGAAATATGCCTCATTAGGCGCTGGACTAGTTAGTCAATAACGGGCAACTGAACCCCCCCCCCTCTCTCTGCGGCAAAGCCGCTGGGTCAACCTAAGACAGGGGCCTGGCCAATTGCTGCCATAGTTTCCAATGACGGGTAAGACCCAGCTGCCGTTTAGCAAAGTCCTGACCTAAAACGGACAACTGAACCTCCCCTCTCTCTGCGGCAAAGCCGCTGGGTCAACCTAAGACAGGGGCCTAACCAATTGCTGCCATGGTTTCCAACGACGGGTAAGACCCAGCTGCCGTTTAACACGGTCCTAACCTAAAACAGGCACAGTCCCCCCAAATATCATTGAAGCCTCTATTTCCCCCAGCGGGTTAATCATAATTGTCTACCTGCATGCGAAATCAATGGCCTGTTTATTGTGATTTAACTGCTAACGTCAATAGTTTAAATTTATTACTTACACAGTTAAGAAAAAACAATAGTCTTATAATGATTAAACAGCACATATGATCTCAGTAATTATTCTAAAACATTTAAGCTTGTCAGGTTATTTAGATTTTAGCAAAGAATACAAAAGTATACTGTAGGTAGAAACTGTTGCCTAGTTCAGGGTCTTGATGACTCTTTAGATAAAAACAAGTTTAACATAAAGTTTTAACCGCAATCCTAATTTATCTAATCTTAGACATCAGAATAGGGACTACTAAGTCACCAGTTGCTGTTCCGTAAAAAGTTTACATCTTGTTGCCATAAAACTGAAAGTGCTTACCTAAAATCAGTTATGCAAAGAGAATGCTTACGCTTGCCAAAAAATAATATATAAAAACTGAGCTATCCTACAATAAAATAATAATATATACGACGATTCTCACTCAATTCGGTGTGCAACTCATCATTTCTCGCCAACGCCCTTAACCACCTTCAGCCTTGCTCCCTCGTGCCTCAGCTGGACCGCGACATTTGATGACTAATTCAATCTTGTTATTTGTGATTAGTCTGTTAATCTCATTAATTTCCTCTTTCGTCAATGTAGGTTACTTGTGTGTTTCTATGAATTTGTCCACTTCCTCTAAATTATCCATCTTGTTGGCATACAATTTTTCAATGTATTCTCTTACGATACTCTTTATTTCTTTGGGGTCAGTGGTGATGTCCCTTTCTTAGTTTCTTATTTTTTGTATTTGCATCTTCTCCCTTTTTAATTTGTTAATCTAGCTAAGGCTTTGTCAATTTTATTAATCTTCTCAAAGACCCAGCCTTCAGTTTTGTTCAGTTTTTCTAGTGCTTTCTTATTTTCAATTTCATTTAGCTCTGCTCTAATCTTTGTTATTTCCTTCTTTCTACTTACTTGGGTTTAGTTTGTTGTTCTTTTCCTCTAGGAATTCCTCTAGGTGTGTAGTTAGTTCTTTGATTTTAGCGCTTTCTTCTTTTTTAAGTATGCACTTATGGCTATGAATTTCCTCTCAGCACTGTTTTTGCTGCATCCCATAGGTTTTGATACATTGTGTTCTCATTTTCATTCGTTTCAAGGTGGTTACTCATTTATTTTGCAACTTACTCCTTAACCCACTGATTGTCTAACAGTGTGTTGTTTAACTTCCATATCTTTTTGCCTAATCTGCTTCTGTGCCTCTTTTTATTTCCTCTGCCTCTTTCACATTTCCAGCTTCATTCCGTTGTGATCAGAGAAATTAATTTGTAAATTTTCACACTTTCTGAATTCGTTGAGATTTGTTTTGTTGCCTAGCATATGTTCTATCCTGGAGGATGATTCATGTGTGCTCGAGAACAATGTATACCCCACTGTATTTGGGGCTAATGTTCAGTATATGTCTATTAGTTCCGATCCTTTAATGTATTATTCAAGGTCTCTTTGTCTTTATCGATCTTCTGTCAAGATGTTCTTTCTAATGTTGATAATGGTGTATTTAATTCCCTCACTATAATTGTAGAGACATCCATTTATCCACTTAGTTTTTCCAATGTTTGCTTCACGTAGTTTGAGTGCCCTAGTTAGGTAC
Organism: Cabassous unicinctus; assembly: GCA_029593785.1. NCBI lineage: Eukaryota > Metazoa > Chordata > Mammalia > Cingulata > Chlamyphoridae > Cabassous > Cabassous unicinctus. The sequence goes on along the minus strand of JAQZBX010025743.1, from coordinate 413 downwards.
ATAAATGTTTATGATTGTTCTTTGTTCTTGATAGATTAGCCCTTTTATTAATATATATTGTCCTTCTTTGTCTGTTACAATACTTTTGCATTTAAAGTCTATTTTGACTGATATTAGTATAGCTACTCCTGCCCTTTTCTGATTACTGTTTGCATGTAAAATTGGTTTCCAGCCACTTGCTTTCAGACTCCTTGTGTCCCTGGGTCTAAGGTGGGTTCCTTGTAGACAACATACAGATGGGTCATTTTTCTTTATCCTTTGTGCCAATCTGTATCTCTTGATTGGAGAGTTTAATCCATTAACATTGAATGTTATTACTGTCAAGGACTTACTTACATTAGCCATATTATCTTTAGGTTTATGTATGTCATATGCTGTTTTTATTTCACTTTTTATCTTTTTAGTTATTCTTA
>JAQZBX010025742.1:8663-29465 GCA_029593785.1 Cabassous unicinctus | reverse complement strand
TTGGGACATCCTGGCTGAAGTTCTTGTAACATTACTCTCTACAAGGCTGATGGCATACATCTCTGTTTCCAAATTTGGAAAGGTGCTTGGACCAGGCTGTGAGGCTCAACCAACAGAGCAGATGATGTAATCCTGGAGGGCAAGTTGTCAAAGCGTAAACCAAACCTGTGCCCGACCCCTAATCTGAAAACATACCATTTTATATTTGCATGCTTAAATGGAAAAAAAAAAAAAAAGCTTTTCTATAAATTAAACCAATCAACAAACAAGAACTCTTTTCTTCATGGAAAACACAGTATGATGAAAAAGCAAGGCCAGATGACTTGGCTATCCTGAAATTACTAGTATTTTTTTTTCCTGACATTTACAGAAATTAAGCAAGGTCATGGCCACATGCCATGACCAAGGTCTGTAAGCTGCTCTGTATACATTAGCCCTACATACGTAGGAAGCAAATCTCAATTTAGGGATGGAAAATGACATTCCTAAATAAAGAAGATAAGGGAGGGAAATTATTTCTAAATGTACAGTTGTCTTCAACTCTTACCCACTTTCATCAAAGTCAGAGAAATTGCAAAGAAAATACTTAAGCCAAAAGTAGATGTAATAATTATTTCTGCGTCTATATCTGCAGTGGAGAGAGAAGCCATGCTTTGGCAGAAACAGGATTGAGGGGTGCAACAGACCTTTTCTCCAGCATTGACTAGAATGTCCTCCCCTGCCTAAATCCCCACCCTGACTCTCAGTCCAACTAGTTTTTGTGTTTTTCCAAACCATCCATCTCAGGTTTCACTTCTCCATACAGCTTTCTTTGACCATCATAGCTCACTTTCATCTCTCCTTCTTCCTCCTAATTTTTCTTGAACCTACTGCCTCTGTCCTTCTATCACTCTTTTCTCCCCTTAATCACGTATTGATGTTTGAATCCTTTCCTTAATAGGTTGAAAGCTTTTTGACAGTGAGGCACCATGTCTTAACACCTCTTTCATTCCCTTCTCTCTTTCCTTCCAGCCTTTGGCAGAGAGCTACACATGGAAATCTCCTAATAAATACTTGTAGAAAGAATGAATAATTGAATTTCCATGCTGGCTTAGCTGCTGACCATACAGACAATAGTAATCCGGGTAGATTTTTATTTCCATTCTGCATATTTGCTGGGCCCAAGAATGAACATCCTAATCCTACTCTTAGGCGATATGATTCAGCACAAGGCACTGGCGCTGTGCATTCTGAGCGCTCATCCACCAAACTAACGGAAGGTTTCTACTCTGAAACCAACTTGCTTAAAGCTATTGAAAATGGTCAACCCTGGATATTAGTACATTTTCAGCACTCCAGTTAGTTGAAGCGTATCCAATCAATAGCTCCCAAACTGTCACTATTAAGAACATTATTTTATACAAATGCAGTCTCAGCATTGTTCCTGGATTGACTGGGATTGTTCTGGAATGGCTTCAGAATGTTCTGAAAAAAATTTTATAGCCACAGGGTTGTCTGCTTCCTGTATCAATTGTATAAGAAGGGTCTGTGATCCAATTTGTCAATGTTTTCAGATTTACTTAGAGTCTGTGTGGGAAACAGCTGGTTTCCCAGGAAAAGGTTGTATGGTTATTTGTTTGCTTGCTTGCTTATTTGCCTCTGGACTTGTTGTCTATCCAGCTATCCTGTTCCCTAATATTGCCCACTTTGTCCTGAGACCCAGGCAAAGTCTCCTGGAATTGAAACAGTGGAGATGACAATAAAGAAATGTGAGTGTTTAGCCAAATAGTGATGTCAGATATGCAAACCCTTTTCTGAGTGATCACACTGGGAGGCAATGTCCTTACACAAATAATGCTGCCATGGCTTGATCTTTCAGAATAATTATGGGTGGCAAACCAATGGAATGCTAAGTACAGATTCTTTTCTATATCCTCATTGGGGCCCCTTATCTGCCCTTGATGCTAACATCCATTTACTCAGCAGGAATTTACCGAGTGTCTGCTCTGTGCCGGCTGTGGTTTGGGCATGGGGAACACAGTGGTGAACAGGACAAAGTCCTGGCCTCCTGGAGCCAACTTAAGCTTTAGGGAGCAGAATGATCACCAACAAAGGCAGGTGCATTTCAATTTTGGAAGCAGACAAGGTCACGGAGGGCCATGTGCAGAAAATAATGTGGGTGATAAGTGGGATCAGACCTTTCTTTTGGTCAACCAACATCATATATGTGAACAGAGGCTAATGAAACTGGGTCTCTTCTGTGCCTTAACAACTGGCCCTGTGGGCAGTTCCAAAATTGGTCCTGTGGGTGGTTCCAAATGTGGTGTGGCGGCATTAGAATCAAGAGACTGCTTTGAAGGTCAGTACTCATTTCGATTCTTAAGTCCTGATACTTTAAAATATTTTTAAAAACTTTACATCTCGTTGATTTATAGTCTGTATATTTTTTAATAAGTCCGATTGGGAAAGTTACTGCCTCTTTTTATTTTTCTTTAAAAAAAATTAAAATTGGTAATTGCTGCAAGGGAAATAAAAACTTATCTTCTTTTTCCAGGCATACAAATACTATTAACATTACCGCATAAACTATCATCAGTGTACCCTGTGTGTATTAGCGATCTCACATAATCTTAACTGAAAGGTCTTCCTTTTGGTATGAATGTGGCTGAGAGAGGAGGAAGTGAATCAGCAGAAGTTCCAACATATTTCCTCCTGAATAATGTGATTTTTAAAAATTAAAAATGATTGCTTTTTTTTTCTTCTTCATTTAGATCTCTTTACATTGGCAATAACATTATCCTGGTGCTTTTTAACTAGAATGCTAAAATAGTTTGTGCAGTTTTACCTTTAGGGTTCAGACAATCAACCAACTTCTAAAATGACTCCATGTTTTACCTGTGTATTCTAATTGATTGCTTCTTTGTAATGAACTTTGTTAAAAATTATCGCCATATTTTTCAATTGTAAGACACAACCAATCAAAAGATGCAGCAGTGATGTAATAATAGATTTGGGGAGGGAAAAAAACCTCATTAAATATATGTGTTTACTGTAAGATGAATCCTGTTCAGAAGCATCAAAGTATGAAGGCAGGGGTCTTCCCATTAAGGAAATATGATGAATTAGTCAAATGCCTCAAAACATGAATTAGTGTTAGCTGTTGTTATTTGTCTTCTGTATGTTGTTGTTACTGTTATTTTCTTGGTCACATACACTAGCATTTACAGCAACTCATTAATCTGCTGGAGGAATTCATAAATTTGTCTAAATCAAACAAGGTATTGTGTTAGTATTTAACTCAGTTTAGTTTATAGTTCCAAAAATTTGGATTTTACATGCTTCTAGTCTTTATTCTAAAATCTCAACAATTGTCCCAAGTTTCCATTACTTAAAATTTTAATTTTAAAAAGGCAATTTAAGTCAAGTTATTTTTTGCCATACAGATTTTGGAGAATTATAGGAATATACACGTTCTACCATCTCTGGGGTTCTTTTTGTTTCGCAGCCAGGCTCCTTTTTGCATTCCAGATTTCATGTGTAGCTTCCTTAACTCCCAGCCCTGGAATATGAAACCAAGTTCTTTCTCTACTTCCCAGACATTCTTCTCTGGGAACTTCAGTTGTTTAAGAGAATCATTTTTACGGTATTACAAATGTCATTTTCCCATGATGATTAAATTCTGCTTTGGTGAGCTGTCCTCTGAGTGCTGTGAGAGACAGCTCTGCTGCTCACAGTCTGTTGTGTTATAAGGAGCCAAAGCAGATGTTTAAGCTTTCTTCATCATTGTAGTCACTTTTAAATAGGAAAAAATATATGACTTACAAACTGCGTTTTTTGGTTTGTTTTATTTGAACATGTTCTTTGGGTGATGCCAAATGTTGTTACATTGGACCCGACCAGAGAGATTTGTATGGTCAAATTTCCCTTCTAGCAATGGCATCTGTTTTTCCATAGTAAATAAGAACAATTCAACCAAATTCAAATTCAACCAGGCAACTGCTAAAGAATTTTAGGTCAGAATCCCACCATCTTAACTTCATTTCCTAGTATAAAAGGGCACCAGGACTAAAGCTACTTTTAAAAGAAGGGACACACACACACAAAATAAATAAATAAAAATAAATAAATAAAATAAAAGAAGGGACACAGTAAATTTTGCTCCTGTCAATTATATTTTCTAGCACTTTCTTAATTTGAAAATTTATATGCAATGAATTAACTGTTGAGAAGTAATTGCTGTTTGAAAGTAATTTTGAATCACTTAAAGTACCAATATTTCTTGATATTTTGAAGTACTGCTTTAATATGTGGTTCCTTGATAGTCTAAAGTAATTGTACATGTACCCCAAATATTCTTAACATTTAGTGGACTTTGAAATTAATCACCCATCAAAATTTTGATTAAAAATAGATTATCTTCCTTCATTTCATTTTATGAAAGTACATGAATACCCTTTTCTCCATCACTGTGCATTCTGAACAATTAACTCAGGGTTAATTATGTACTATGCACAAGGTAAACAAGGCAAACAAAAATCAACAACAAAACCTGTATAAAACCGTATTCATTTGAATCAAAATAGTTCTCATTTCTAGTTTATACATAATAATCCTTGCTAGGATTTGATTGAATTTAAACACTTCATTTTTATTAATTTTTACAAGACTTTGAGTCAAAACTTTCTACATATTTCAGTAAATAAAAGCCTTTGAATAGATTATGAGAAGAAAGTTCTAAATACTGAATTAACTTTTTGGCAAATAATATTATAGAAAAATTGCAAGGTATTTTATTTTTGATTATGTAAAATTTTAATTATCTTTCATGAAATACAGAATTCTCCTGATAGCTTGGAAATGCCTATACTTCCCAACTGCAGGACTTTGTGCAATGTTAATGGATATTCCAGGAGAAAAGGATACAAAGATGAATTAAGCCTGGGAAATGCTAACTACAGTATCATTTCTTGTCTACCCCCAGTCAGAGCACATTAGCACATGGAAGGCTTGGAGGTGTCCTTCAGTAAATATAAGCACCCACACACACACATACCCCACAATAAAATACAAGCATTTAACTTTCTTTGGCCTAGCATTTTCCACACTTCTTTGATCACAGAAACCTTTCTCTAAAGATTCCGAAGCCCCACAGTACTCAGTGAATCCCCTTTGGTTCTGAAGATATGGCATATTCCCTAGATATTACATTAGTTATTTTGTTAAAAATAAATAAACATGTCCCTAGTTGACAATTTTAAAAATGAAATTTCAGGCCAGTAATTAATATTTGTAGTAAATATTCTAATAGTTTATTTTAAAATGTGCTATTTTATCTCTTCTCAACAGGAATTAAAAAAAGAAAAACACTTTGCCATTCATGTGCATGTTTATTCTGTATCCAATTTTATGCAGTCATTTGGTTTGTATTTTTAAATCGATAGCTATTCTAGTATTTCAAGTACAAAGATTATTATTATTTATGCAAACACCAGTTCTCATGCTTCGGAAGGGAAGGGCAGAGGTTCAGTAACACCAAATGCCTATTTAAGCATACAAAATGTAAAGACACTTTGAAGTTCAGACATTTTAGTAAAGGAGAATTTTCAGTGGCTCTGCACATAAATATATGAAGGCATATTTTGAATTTTACAAATGTACATGTGTGTAATTGAATAATTAAAATTAAACAGCATCGGTCAACACCAATACAATCTTGGGAAAATGCTTATAAAGTTCCTAAAGTAATTATTAGAGAACTTAGCAGGTATGACAAATTTATTTATATTGGATAATCTTGACTTTTAGTTCCTAAATTTGGAGGGGGGCTTGGTGATGAGTTTTTTTGCAAGGGAAAAAGAGTTCTCAACCAGTACATGAATGCTTTTATGTTTGTATCCAAATAACTATAATGTATGAATAATGTCTGATATTGACTTTAGTTGTAAAAGAACTTGAAAACCACATCCATTATTGATTTCATCAAGGTTTGATTTTTAGCATTATTTTTTTTCCTAACCTACAATCACATTTAAAAAAAAACTTGCATAACATTCCATGTTTTCATCTATAATTTCATTTTGCTTGCCTTACTCTCTCACCCTTTATTTATTTTTTGCCTGAAATACTCAAGTTTACTCTTCCAGGTACCAAGCCTTCTAAGGTTTATTCATCAGTTTAAAGTGTTTTGTGTAGTCTCTCTTCTTTTTCAGATTTCTCTTTTTTTCAGGTTACTCTGGATGAAGTCCTTTTCTCCTTGACTTTTTCATTCCTATTTCTTGTTTCAGATGAAGAGGAAGCCTCCCCACCTAGTGCCCTGCCACCAGGTTAGGTTATTTCCAACCTCTTCCCCCTCTTTTGTATTTATTAGTCGACAGTAAAAGAAAAGAAAAGGCAGAGCACCTTGCTAAGCCAGGGGACAGAGCAGGAGCACCAGGCTGTGCCTCTGCCAGCCAAGAGGAAAACAGTAGCTTTCATGATAATTTTGTGGGTTTTTTTGGTTTACATGAGGAACTTAGAGAGAGGAGGCTTTCTCTATGAACTTAGTAAATCTTGGGTGTAAGTTTTAGGGCCAAAAATGTTTGCGTTCCATTTCTAGCCATATGCTCTTTAAATATTTGGATTTCTTCCTTTATTATAGTTTTAAAATAAGACACATAATTTTAATAGATGCTTTCATAGATGAACCTCCACTGGTTTACCATCCAAGCCCACTTCTGGTTTTTTTCCTCATCGCCAGAAGAGACAGGGTTTGGGGGAATCCAGAAATGTTGAAGTCAGCATCCCTTTTTCTCTTTCCCTTGCATCATCCAAAATCATGCTCTCCTTTCAGGTTTGGGTAGTCGGGCCCTGGAAAGAAAAGACTCAGGTGAGCACACTCCTGGAACAAGGCTCCTGATCCCATCCTAATTCAAGCACTAATGACCTCATTTCTTGAAGCGTTATTGACTCTAATGTTTGTTTGATTCAGTTTGTAGATTATAGCAATCTTTCATTACATTTCCACTTACAAGAAAACTAATGTATTGAGAAATAATTGATTTTGCATGACATATATGGACACAAAGATTCAGGAACCTAGCCTCATATACTGCGGGTTTGTTTGTCTTTATAATTTTAACTTTCCTTTTTTCACCTTTATCAACGCCACAGAGATCAAGAAATTTTAACAAAATCTCCATCCCAAGGAAGTGCTGAAGTTACATAATAATTTGCATTTTTATAGAATTTTACATACAGTTAAGAAAACACTTTGAAATGCATCCAAAAAAAAAAAAAAAGGAAAGAAAATCATCCTGTCAGCTATAACTAAAATTCTGCAAGGTCATTCATTCATGCATTCATTCAATGAATATGTGTTGAAGGCCTACTGTGATCCTACTGTGGGCTTCCTATGAGCCAGGCACTTTTGTCGACACAGCAGGTGTAGAAGGCAACAAACAATAAAAATTGCTGTCTACATATTCCAAACTCGAATGGTCACTATTCACTACTACTATTAATATCATAGACACATGAAACATAAAACACTAACATTAACTTGGATCTTAAAAATACTTGTGTAGCCATGTAATTTGGTTGCATAACTTAATTGTGAAAACAGTGATCTCCTGTGGATAGAAATATGAAGTACGATTAAGACAAGAAAACTAAAATAGTTAAATGTACATAAACAAAGTAGAGGGCTGGTGTCCCATGCATTTTCCCCTAGTTATTAAAGTACTGAAACTGAATTTCTCTGCACTCAGCTTTCAGAGACAGAGGGAATATTTATAGTTCTCTATCCCTACCCTCCTCACTGGAGTTTATTGCAGATTAATGCCAGCCAGGGACCTGGAGTGTAAACTAAAAAATAGCAAAACAAAACAAAACAAAACAAAACACCTTCATTTTCAGTTTCTCTCTCTCCACAGGAAAGCCTCAAACTGGTTTTTTTTTCCCTTTCAATTTTTCTGGTTTTGTCTTTTTTTTCCCCCTTTCAGGACACTTTTAGTATTCTTGAAAATCCTAGCTACAGGTTCTGTTACTTAATCGTCTAACTATGGCCACATCTATACAACCATAGTAGAATCATCTCATCATAAAATAATAGCAAGGAGTCTAGAAACACCAAACCAGGCCTGCTATCTGAACAATCAAACTGACCCATCCCTTTAGTCTTTTCCAATTCTATTGTTGAATAGATGTGGCCTTCTAGTCAATCATCCTAGAAAAATATTGCTTTAATTTACTTATTTTTTCCTTTATCTATCTGTTAGGTGATAGGCAGGATGGGGAATCAAACAAAGGAAACATCACTGCCAACAAAGACAGAGTCACAATTTACCTGTAAAGTTTCACTATTTCTAGGAATTAGAAAATGTTCCTTCGTCATGGAAGAGACATCTCTGTAAAACTAAGAATCCATCACTCTCTCCTGATGGCTTCCGGGGGCTGGGGAGGGGCATAACAAAGAATGCTGCTATGTTATCCAGTTTTATGAGACAAAGAGAAGCTTCAGTGTTGATGAGAACAAGAAACTCAGGTAAGCCTCCCAAGGAGAACCTGGCCCTGCAATAACCCGCTCCCTCCTTTCTGTTCATTAGACTGGACTCTTAGTGAACCACCTGCTGGGGAGGAGCAAGACAAGCAGAATGCCAATTCTCAGATGTCCACACTGTTAATTGAAAAGCCTCAAACAGGAACAGTGAAAGTGGGTGAGTGCCCACCGTTAAACCCTACTTTAAAAAGTTTTGACACGAAGTTTGCTAACATAACATCAACCATTTTAAAGTGAACAATTAATTGGCATTTAGTACTTTCTCAATGTTGTACAACCGTCACATCTATCTGGTTCCAAAACACTTGCATCACCCCAAAAGGAAACCCCACACCCATTCAGCAGCTACTCTTCATCCCCCTGCTCCTGGCAACCACCCATCTGCTTTCTTGCTCTATGGATTTTACGTATTCTGAATATTTCATATAGATGGAATCATACAATATGGGACCTTTTGAGTCTGGCTTCTTTCACTTCACATAATGTTTTTGAGGCTCATCCACATCATAGCATGTATCAGTCCTTCATTCCTTTTCATAGCTGAATAATATTCCATTGTACGTATATACTAAATCCTGCTTTTGATAACCTGAAAAGGTGAGCGACAGTCATCATTTCTTTAGCCAGCTGAGACAGCACAGCGTAGTGGTCGAGTGCCTGGACCCTGCAGCTAGGCAGCTTGGCATCAGATCTTGGTTTTGCTTCTTACTAGGTCCTTGGGCAACTTGCTTAACCTCTCTCTGCCTCAGCTTCCCCATCTGTAAAGCAGGAATAATAATAGGACCTACCTGTAACTTCCAGGCATATCATAAATCTCTGAATCGGTGTTTGCTGTCATTACAACATACTTCATTCCATAAAATGACTGCAAATCTGCACATGCGCTAGAGATTATTGCACATGATGTGTAATATCTCAGGCGCAGGTAGTCAGAGAGATGGTTCAGCTTTTAAAATATTCATTCAAAACGACTGACCCTCCTGTTTTAGGTACTGTGCTGAATACTGAGTACAATGTGTGAACACTCAGAACTTAGAATCTAATGGGAAGAGCAGACAACAGGAAATTAAACAAATAATCACAAAAGCCAAGTACTATGAAGGAAACAAGCAGGGTGGTGAGCTAGAGAGGGACTTGGAGGAGGGGTGTGTGGATAGAGGGCACAGAGCCTCACAGAGGAGACAGGAGCAAAGGTCCTGAGGGCAGGGGTTCCAGAAATTTCAATTAAATATTTTCTATAGGAATATACTGTGATCAGAAGTCTTTGACACTTATCAAAAGAGCACAGATAGCTGAATCTATTTCAAAAGTACTTCCTTCAGGTCTAGAATGAGAAGCACACCGCATGAGAACAGAAATGTTTGCTCCCTCTGTGTTCCTGGGAGACCCTGAGATGCTGGGCTGGCAGTGGGGCTAGAGTTTGGAAGAACTCTGTGTCTAATCAGTGAATACAAACAGATTAGCAGGAGTTACTTCCCACAGATCAATTTCATTTAGGGACATTCTCATAATTCCAGGCTTCCCATCACCTTGCCTAATAAAAAAAAGATGAAAGAAAATAGGCAAATATATTTCTACATTTTTGTCATTTTCATGACTATATATATATATAGATTATATATACATCCAAATGGAATAATTATTTCCACTGGTTTCCCCATTGCTCTTTTTCAGTTCCATAAGACTCAAAAGCAGAACAGATTGGTGTATCCTAAGAATCTTCAGAACTCATTAAAAAATCGGGGCCATCCTGTTGTACAACTCCAGGGGACGCCACTCACACAGTAGTCCATGCAGCACAGTCCTGTGCAAACTCCTTCCAATTGAGGTCAAAACACACAAGTATTTTTAGATCCAGTCTGACTTACTTGTGCTTTTTCTAGGTGAAAATATTACCTTTATAGCCAAAGTCAAGGCTGAAGACCTTCTTAGAAAACCCACTATCAAATGGTTTAAAGGGAAATGGATGGACCTGGCCAGCAAAGCTGGGAAGCACCTCCAGCTGAAGGAAACTTTTGAGAGGCATTCTCGGGTAAGGCCCTGAGCTCCTCACACGGGAGCTCAGCTAGCTCACTCTTTCTGTGTGGGTAAAAAGGTCATTTTCAGGGTGAGCTTTGAGAGAGTTCAGTGCCAGAAAATTCTGCTGGAGTTGCTATTGCTAGGGTCTACTACTGCACCTTACTGCAGTCACCCTGCTGTGCCCAAAGGCAGTGAAACGCGCTTCTCTCTCCTACATTGAGACTATTGTACTGGAACCCCCAGACACAGGCACATGTATCTCTAAGCCAATGCTGAGGAATTTGAAAAATAACTAAAATGCAATGGCATGTTTCTGCTTGCAAGGTAGGTGTGAAAGGTGTGTGGGTGCTTTTCATTGCAGGTATACACCTTTGAGATGCAGATCATCAAGGCCAAAGAGAACTATGCAGGGAACTACAGGTGCGAGGTCACCTATAAGGATAAGTTTGACAGCTGTTCATTCGATCTCGAAGTGCACGGTAAGGGAGCCTTCTTGCCTGGATAAATGTGTTTTTTTTTATTCTAATGGGGTATGAGGGGATGAAGAAGAAAGTCATCCAATATGATGAGATTTTGAAAAAGGCTCCTTTAAAACTTTTATGTTTCTGATTGTGATAGTCTCAGCAAGTCAGCTGAGTTCAATTGTTACAGGACAATTTCAAAATAGAATTTGGGGAATTGTATTGATAACTGCCTCTTGTCAAGGCTATCTGTCTTCCTTCAACCTCCTAGATAAGGGAGGGATGCCATTTTTTGCTGCTATTGAATGTGTCTGTTTCATTGGGGTACTCGGGTTTGGGGGTAAGGTAGTATGAAAGAGGATGTCAGAAGGTCCATGTGGATGGAGAATTTCTCTTATAAAGATTAAAGTCAGATATGGAAGTTCTCCATGTATTTCTTCTATGTACTGCCCAGAGTGAATTTAATAGGGATATATGTAAAGGTGTGCATTTAGGTTAGGGAAAAAACCCCAGTACATTTTTATAAGTATACCAAAGGGAAAGTTCACATGGCAGCCTTTAAAGATCATAAACTCAAGATGAATCCAAAGTGAGATACAGCTGCAAAGAACAAAACTAATTTTCAGGTGGGTTATTACAGTGGTACAGGATCTAGATTTAAGAATGATACAACTCTCTGTAACCTGCTACTTGCTCCACATTTGGGGGTCTGTGTTTGGCCATGGGCACCATATCTTAGCCTGGCTCACTTCTGGATTAGGGTAAATAGGAGGATGAATGGTCCAGAAACCAGGTCCTATCCAGCTTGAGTGTATGCGAGATGGCTCCTTGCAAATAGGGAAAGGGTTGTCACACAGAAGAGAGGAAAGGCCTTTTTCTGTGACCCTAAAAGGCTTTAAACAGATCAGAATCAAAGGATGGAAATGATAAGGTGAACATTGTCTTAACATTAGGGCATCTCTGAGAATCACCTGGAGTACTGATTATTGGGTGTCCATCCCAGATCTGGTGAATCAAAATCTCCATCTGGGAGGATCAGGGAGCTGTACATAATTTTTTAAGTTATACATTCTAATGGGCAGGCCAGTTGAACCACTACTGGACAAGGTGGACCCAAAGGGCTGATGCTTCTGTGGCTCAGCCTTCCAGGAGGAAAGTCATCTTCCCCCTTCTACAGCGTTTTCCATCTGAAGAATCCCCATAGCCTGCACAGGAACTGAACACAAAGTTGCTTTCTTAATGGGTGTCTCTTTTATTGTTTTCTCCCCTTTCAAAGAATCTACCGGGACTACTCCAAACATTGACATCAGATCTGCTTTCAAGAGAAGGTAACTTCAAAAGGGGACTCTAGGTAGCTTTTGTAGAACATGAAGTGGAGGATTTCCAAAACACACTTTCCCTTCTTTCACATTGCATATTCCAAATGAGAGCAATCCTTTTCACTGTAGTCGAATATGTATATTCAAAAGTTGTTGTTCTAGAAAAGTCAAGGGTTTAATGCCAAATCAAGCATATACTGATCAATTTTTAGAAAATTCTTGTTCTAGTGAAGCTCCCATGTTTGCAGGTTTCACAGTTGTCTTATAAAGATGCACTTTCTGTCTATTCATATATGGCTTCTTCCTTAATTGGATTATTTTTCCACCCAATGGCCAAAAAAGATAGATAGATAGATAGATAAATACACATTTTACATGGCATTCATTAAGTAATGTTAGAAGATGTTTATTTGACTTGCTTTTTCTCTAGAAATCACTTATGAAGCTGTTAAACCACGTGCCCAGAAAAACCACAAGTGGCTACTTACAGAAGTTAGCACCATTTAAAGAGATTATCCTAAAAAAAAAAAAAAAAAAAAAAAAACCATTGAGTCTGCTGGAGTAAAGAACATTGTAGAAAGGCAAAACATAGATACCTACTTGGTTTATTATGCATCTTTCAAGGCTGAAAATCAGAGGGTCAAGGAAGGAAAAAAAAATTTTTTCTAGTCTCTAAGAAATGTAATTAGTCCCTTACTGCCATTAATTTACTCTCTGTACTCAGTTCTTCCATAATATAAATTCTTTAATGAGAACAAATGTTTTGTTCTTCCAAGACTGAATCCGTATGCTTTTTTGTTATAAGGAAAGTCATCTTAAATTTGGATCGTTGTTCCCAAACTATTATAAGACAATGATTCAGTCTGTTAATAAAAGACAGATTTGCCTCCTAAATTGTAATACATAAAAATTTTAATGATTTTAAAAGATATTTAATATTATGTGATCGATTAATATTTTTCTATTTCAAAAATTGCTGTTAAAATCCTATTACTTTCCTTCCACCGTTTCTCACTCCAGGCTCAGCAAGTACCTGGGTCTAAAACTATGCTTGCACCACGTACAAGTATATTTTAGGAGACGGAGGCATGGTTTGCTAAATTTTGTGCTTTGAAAAAATAGAAATGTGTCTACCTCAAAAGGCCTTCTCCAGATACCTGCTATTAAAGAAATTTTGAAAGCACACGATTTGAGTTCAATTCTTATAACAACATTTTACACAAACTGCTTTTAAACCCACAGATCATAACTAACATTTGTAAAGAGCAGGAAACAAAAAATCTTCCTTTAAAAAATTAACATGTAGTTAAATACAGAGTGTTTTAAATGTTTGCTCTGCTTAGAGTTTGTAAGAAATCACAAAGGTGACTTCGTGCCTCATTTAAGATGCATTTCTCTGGAGGAAAGCACTTTTAAAGAACTACTAGTGAAGGGTTCACTAACAATTCAAAGACAAATTTTTGAAAACTAAGTTTTAAAAGGTATAAATAGTCACAAGAAAATTAAAAGTTATAATTTTTTCCCTTTAAAACAGAAAGGAATGCATCTTTTAGAAAGCTCTGCATTAGCTCCATTTTTATTTTATGCTCTGTTGGTATCCCATTATCTGGGACATGGACACAAAGAGGTTACCTCTGAATATAAGGCTTTGTGCTTCTATATTTGACGTTGGTACACTTACTTTGTCCTACAAGGCAGAACCAAGCCAATCTCTGTCTCACGTGAGTAACAGAGATCAGCAAAAGTCCTTTGCTTTTCACACAGGTATGTTTCCAGAGCCCCCAACTTGCAAAAACAAAGTACTTTGTGTTGCTTGGCTTAAGTGTATTTGTGTTACTTGGTTTTAACACAAATCCAAGCAGTTTTATATATGCAATCTATGAAAAATATGTCTTATGAGATCGCGGAACAACATAAGCTGCTCATGTTTACTTTTCCACAAGTACATAATCCAAAAACTGAAAATGTCACTTGTGTGAAAAGAAATAGTTTGTGTTGACATAGTCCCAGACTTGTTTGCTGGTATAAAATTGCATATACGTTATCTGTAGAGTGTTTGGGGAAATTGTGTATGTGTCCGGCATTAAACCCAGATTTGCTTTTCTTTTGTTAATGACAGTGGAGAAGGTCAAGAGGATGCAGGGGAACTTGACTTTAGTGGTCTCCTGAAACGTAGGTGAGAACAAGTGACGGACCGAGGCGCTGTGCCTGGAAGTCTTTAGATGCCCGCTCAGAGAAGCCAAGTTTAAAGTGGATGTTTTCCAAAGAATTTTCCATTTCCTAAAATGTGTTGTGCTTATCGAATGTAACAGACTCAACTAAGAAAGAGACAGGGAAATAATTGCCTACTAATCTGTGTTGAAGATTTTCCCTAGCGCTTTTAAAATGTCTTTTTAAACGTTTCGTGAGTCTTCACGTGTTTTCGTAGTTGGGGATGGGAGATTTGAAAACTGAGACAAATCCAAACACATAGAAACTCTAAGATTGTACATCATTCCTTCTCATGATTGAATGAACAAAACTCCATTCTCTCGCCTTTGATTTGTGTATTTGACCAAAAAAGTCAGTATCACAACTTTGGCAAAAGTATTTGGATTTATATATATATATATACACACGCACATATATACACACACACATATATAAGGCAGACCTACTTTAAAATATTATTTTTGATTTACTATATTTCATCAATTCTAAGACACCATTGATTTTAAGATATACCAATGTTTTATAAACCACTAGGTAATGAAAAAATTGTTCCAAATAGTTAATTATGGTACACTATTGATTATATATTTTATAAGCCACTAGACAATTAAAAAATTGCTCTAAATAATTAACTATGGCATACTATTGATTATAAGATACATCCTTCTTTCAGAGATGTTAAAAATAGCCCAAAAGGTGCATTTTATAAGTGATAAAATATGCTAGCAAAAATGGAAATAAATGGTTAGTATTATCATTCACACTCCCTTGACATTGTTTTTTCTTGCAATAAAATTTAT
The DNA here is from genome assembly GCA_029593785.1 of Cabassous unicinctus. Lineage (NCBI taxonomy): Eukaryota > Metazoa > Chordata > Mammalia > Cingulata > Chlamyphoridae > Cabassous > Cabassous unicinctus. Next base: position 14,140 of record JAQZBX010025742.1, on the reverse strand, counting down.
ATAATTTCATAATGGATATTTAGTACATACCCATTTTATAGGATTTCTGTCCATATATAACCATACACAATCATGTAACATGCTATATTATATGTGTTATATATATAAAGTAATACATTCCTGGATATTTATTTAGTGCAGAAGCAACAAAAAGAAATTGATTTTTGCTCGGATTGTATTTTATTCAGCAATTTTGTAAATAAATAGTGAAGCCGCGATTTTAAATTAATAATATATAATACTGTTATCAGTTTTCATTTAACTTTCAGGGTTACCTTTTATTACTTCTAGTGCTTTGTATGGTTGTTAAAGGAGCATAAGTACAAATATGCTTCTGGACAAATGATACTTGTAATAAACTAGGCTTGTGTTTATGCTATCTGCAGTTTGGTTGGATGGCTTTATTTAAGTCGTTGTGAAAGAAAAACTCACCCCAAGTTCTAAATATGTAGGTTGAGAAAAGAAAAATGAATAGGTGCAGTTTATTAATTACCAGTGGGTATTGGTCAATTGATAGACTTTGGCAAAGTCGAATACATCTTTTCTCCTTTGGACACTTCAAATAATCATTAGCCTCAATAATATTTATTAACTTTCCAAAATTATTTAAAACTATAGTATTTGAAGTGACCTTTAGGGAGCCTTGCTGCTCCTTGCTCTACAGGTGAGAAAACCAAGGTCAGGAGCCATCACATGACTTATTCCAAGTCACACTGCTAGGCAGAGGCAGGGCGGGGACCCAAATCCAAGTTCCCTTTGTCTGGGTCAGCTTATTTCCTGTGACTCCAGACCTGTGACTCCAGACACCGCTCTGAATCTCTCCCAGAAGTTGGTGCTTCCATTTATAACATAAATCAAAAGTGAAGAAGGCATGAGAACTTTTTCCCCCCGTAATCACTTATTCACCCAGGAAAATACTAAATGCTTTCTTTGTGTACAATATAATGCTAAACGTTGTGAGGAAAAGAGATGCAGTTCCTACCAGTGCTCAGCACAGAAAAGAAAATACATATTTGTGAGAGGGATAAATAAGGTAGTGGAAGAACATGGATTTGAGTTTCAATCACTAATTTTGTGAATTCGGTCAAATTACATACCCTCTCTGAAACTTGGCTTCTACATCTGTAAATGGGGAGAATAACTACTTTATAGAGTTATCATGTAAATGGTATCATAATAGGTATCACATAAACATTCACTTCCACCAACGAAATGCGGTATTTTCCCTTGAAGAGCTTATATTCTCAAACAGACAAAATACACATGCAAAAGGACAAAATGTGACACAATAAATAAGTGCCATGCTCTGATTAAAAAGGAAAAAGAAAAAAGAAGAAACTAATTCTACCAACAGTTCACAGAATAAAAGAAATCTGCTGATTCTATCATTAAAACGTCTAAAAAAAATCATTAGAAAAAATGGGCAGCCAGTATGTCTCCAGTTTTCATTTTCTTTACATTCCATAACTATAATTTTGATTCATAATTAGGTTGTTAATATGACTATATTAATATACTATACTAATCCACTAGTATAATTTTCAAAATCACTGTATTTTCCTACTAATTTGTGGATTGCATGTGTTTGCATTGTGGTAATGACAGGGGGTTCCCACTTCTACTCTTCCAAGAGTGCGTGGCAAAATCCCCTTCAGAATAAATATCATTATGACCAGCATCTCTGTGCAACAAAAGAGCTCCCTGCCCTGAGCAAAGCCAGCTAATGTCAAATAGACATTAGCTCAATCAAAGTAAATCTTTTGGGCAACATTTTGTTATAGGCTTTGACCTATATAAAGACTTGAAAATTTTACTCTACATAAAATTTCTATAACATCTTTGTGATTCACTGAGATTATCAAGTTATAGAAATTTTGATGTAGTACTTTGAATAGTACTTTGATGAAAGTACTGTTGACGTTATATAGGTCTACCCCAATGCTCGGAAAGGAAGCGGAGGTGCCTATAGGAATTTGGATTTTTCTCCTTGCTGTAGCTTAACATAGCTATGTAGAGAAGGTCAGGTATGGCCACCATGGTAATTAAAGATATTAAACATATTCCAGATGAGTTACAGGAAATACTACAAATGAGAGCTTTGCCCTCACGTTCCAGTGCAAAATGATGACTGCTTCTACTTACAATTTGGGGTTCAATTGTAATGGAAGGAATAGGGGAGAGGTCATTGGTGCTCTTACATGGAATTTATGGAATTTAATAAGACTAAGAATGTGGTGGGATGGAGTATATTTTGCTGTATTAATGAAAAAATGGTAAGGATGATAGGTTTTATGGATTTACCAACAAAACTGACTTAAGAAATTACCCTGGAAATGATGGTCTTTATTACTGGCTTCCTTAATGTAAATACTCACCTTATGGGTCTAGGTACATCTAAGTGTTTGACTTCTGCCTCTCATTAGCTATTTTAATTATGTCTGGTTTGATATCTTTACATCCTTTCACCAGTGTTGGAAGGGTATTGACATGTATATGTGTGCAATTCTTCTTAATGGAAGTACAAATTTAACACAATGTAGTGTGGCATAATTTTACAGTTTGGGGACTATGTTTAGGCGGGAATGTGACAAAAAAAAAATACAGCATTAATAAAATGTCAGAGGGGCCAGTGGTCATTTTCAGAGGCTGTTGCTGATATTTTGAATGGAGGAAGCACGCAGAGAAATATACACATATATATGTACATTTTAATTGCAATTCTCCAATACTTTCTAGGAAAATATTTAAAGGATGTATTTGAAATTTAGACTGCTTTCAGGCAGTAGATTTAGTGGATCTCGCAAATTATTACCAATGTTCCAATTACAGGGCAACATTTAAGTTTTCTCATTTCTCCATGTTGATTTACAGAGTGCAGTTATCATTTCAGTGTCATGAGATAATGCCTATCTCTTGAATTAAAAGGCGTCTTTTCCTAATGGTGTTGCCTAGTCCTTCCCATCAGCATTACTGGTGGACCAATGACCTCTCACTTCCTTCTGTTTTCCAGGAGATTTGCTTCAGCCTTCTCCCCCAATGGGCACAAACACTTACATGACAATGTAAAATGGAAATTCGATGTTTAGAAGTCACCCCTTCCATTACCACCCCAAACTACATGTTACTTTTTCTATTCTCTCACTGCCCCATATATACCTGACCCATGATTACAATCCAGTATTTCCCTCTCAAAGTGCATATGAGTATAAAGAAGAAACTCTGAGACAGGTGCAATTAATGTGAAAGTGCAAATATTTGCACCTCATTGTTCCCTAACATGATAGCAGGAATCCATTTTCGCATTGGTGTATAAGATGTTTTGGCCAGTGTTCCTGGAGAATCATATCCAAACCAGCATTTTTCACAGTAAGTAGTCACTGTAAGATTTCCAAATTAAAAATAATTCACTGATAAAAATAGTGAACTAAGTTTTAATAAAATCTGGAATATTTAGCCAATGAAGGAAATCATTTAAAATTATATTCTGCATTTACCCCAATCCTCTTTCCCTAAAGAGTGTTTGTTCCTGAGTTTTGGTTTCATTTTGTGATTTTGAAATACATGCTGACAAGTGAACTTTAAATTTTAGTCATATATATTCTTTAGTCAGTGATCAATTCCCATTGATAACCATGCTAAAGAGTCACTTTTCCCTTTGTTCATGGAACCCATTTGCTTTACAGTTTACATTTATTTTTTTTTAATGAGTCATACGCAACCTATTTCCAAAAGAAAAAACACATACATAAAAAAAAGCATTCAAGACATTACATTCATATGAAATATGAGAGGGTATTTGGCCTTCTCCTTTCCCCCTGCCAAGTCAGAAAAATATTATCTTTTAAAAAGCAAATCTATATCCATAAAAATCATTTTTTTAAAAAAAACCTTCCTGGCAGTTTCAAATGATTTTTGTATTAAAAACTACAAAAATGGTTAATGTATATATTTACTAATGTGGTCGGAAAAATGCTATCTGCAAAATCAAAAAGTTTGAAATACTGGATTTATACTGTCTCCATACAGAGCTAGGGCTTGTGGATCAACAAAGGTAGAAAGGTATCTTTTCCCTCCTATAGGCCAATAATTAAATATTTCAATTCTTAACCCACTTTTCAAAACAAATTCAATATCCATATTCTATATGAAAACTGTTGTTTCTCAAAATCCCACCATCTAATTAGACTTTAGGGTCTAATTGTTTTGAAAACAAGTAAACAAATAGATATTTCCTGATAGCCTCCCGTCTCCTCAAAATTGGGTTTTTAACTAAGAAAACGACAGTGCTAATATAAGTGCATATAACTGATCTTTTACATCAGCAAATTTCCCTAAGGTTTCAAGCAAAGCAAATAGACTTAATTCTCGGCTTTGAGTACTCAGGAGTACACGGAGCTTTGAACACTGAACCGAAGCAACTACTGAACTAGACAATGATCCTTGCCACTTTAGGGAGGTGAAGCAGCAGGAGGAAGAACCCGAGGTGGACGTGTGGGAGCTCCTCAAGAACGCCAACCCCAGCGAGTACGAGAAAATCGCCTTCCAGTACGGCATCACCGACCTGCGGGGCATGCTCAAGCGGCTCAAGCGCATGCGCAGAGTGGAGAAGAAGAGCGCAGGTGAGGCGGCTCTGGGCGTGGCTCAGCGGGTACCCTGTGACCGTGTACCCCAACCGTGATCCTTTCACTCTCCCACGAGGCTTGGGGTGGCGTCGGATGGAGGTGCGGGAGTTCCGCTTCTCTTGGTTTTCTTTGGGGCAGACTGTTAGACGGTTAAGGCCGCAGAGCAGATTGACCTTAGGTCCTCACGTACCACTTAGAATAGGAGCCCTCCCCACAGCCGCTGGGAACTTCTCAGCTCCTGGAGGCCTCCCTTTCTGAAGGTTCCTTGCCGCCCTCACTCTCATTTCTTGTTTCCGGAGTAGATTCGATGTCTCTTTGTTTTGCATCATATTCTTCCACCTATTTCACAGGAGGTGGGAGGGTCACTTCTCATACCCAGTGGGGTTAACTGTTTTGTAAACTCGCTGTAGGGTGGTTGTGGTTTTAAATATATTTTTAAAAATACTTTGACATGTTGACATTTAAAGTGAGAAAGGGAATACGTTTTAAACTGATCATTAGCTTTTCAAAGTTTCTTAAATGGGATCATTGTGAGTTGTTGGTTTTATGACACATCAGGGTAATATATCAATCTTACTGTTTATTGTTCTGTTAATATTCAAATAGAGTTTAAGGAGTCTTACCAATTTTTTTTTAATAATTTTTTTTTTTTTTAAAGATACTTACCAATTCTTTTAAAAGATCCGTCCTTTATTTCTAAACCTCTCTGTAAACTAATTGAGAAACAGCCCAAGAGAAATATAAATTTTTGTCCTTCCTTAATCAGCCTTACCCACTATGGAAATATAGAAATATTCTCCTCCCCCCCCCCTTAACCCAGCCGTTCCCACAATCTCAGAACTCCTGAAGTTCTAT
>JAQZBX010025741.1:0-29340 GCA_029593785.1 Cabassous unicinctus | reverse complement strand
CTTGCTCATTTTTTAAATGGGTTGTTTGTCTTTTTATTTTCAAGGTGTAGGATTTCTTTATATATGCAGGATATTAGGCTCCCATCAGATATATGGTTGCCAAATATTTTCTCCCATTGGGTAGGCTGCCTTTTTATTTTCTTGATAACATCCTTTGAGGTGCAAAAGTTTTTAATTTTGAGGAGATCCCATTTATCTATTTTTTCTTTTGCTGCTCGTGCTTTGGGTTTGAAGTTCATGAAACCATTTCCTATTACAAGGTCCTGTAGATGCTGCCCTACATTATCTTCCAGGGTCTTTATTGTCTTGGCTCTTATATTTAGATATTTGACCCATCTTGAGTTGATTTTTGTAGAAGGTGTGAGATAGTGTTCCTCTCTCATTCTTTTGGATATGGATATCCAGTTCTCCAAGCACCACTTGTTGAAGAGGCCATTCTCTCCCAAATGAGTGAGCTTGGTGGCCTTGTCGAATATCAGATGACTGTATATGCGAGGATCTATATCAGAACTCTCAATTTGGTTCCATTGGTCAGTATGTCTATCCTTGTGCCAATACCATGCAGTTTTGACCACTGTAGCTTTGTAGCATGTTTTAAAGTCAGGTAGTGTGATATCTCCAACTTCATTTTTCTTTTTCAATTTGTCTTTGATGATTCGGGGTCTCTTACCCTTCCAAATAAATCTTGTAGTTAGTTTTTCCAATTCATTAAAAAATACAGTGTTGATTTTTATTGGGATTGCATTAAATCTGTAGATTAGTTTGGGCAGGATAGACATCTTGATGATGTTTAGTCTTCCTATCCATGAACAGGGAATATTCTTCCATTTATTTAAGTCTTCTTTGATTTCCTTTAAGAGTGTTGTGTAGTTCTCTGTATATAAGTCCTTTACATCTTTAGTTAAATTTATTCCTAGGCATTTGATTCTTTCAGTTACTATTGTAAATGGCATTTTTTTCTTGATTTCCTCCTCCAATTGCTCATTATTGGTGTACAGAAATGCTACTGATTTTTGAGCATTGATCTTATAGCCTGCGACTTTACTGAACTCCTTTATAAGTTCTAGAAGCTTTGTTGTAGATTTCTCAGGGCTTTCTATGTATAGGATCATGTCATCTGCAAATAATGAAATGTTTACTTCTTCTTTTCCAATTTAGATGCCTTTTGTATCTTTTTCTTGCCTCAGTGCTCAAGCAAGTACTTCTAAGATGATGTTAAATAAGAGGGATGATAGTAGGTGTAACCGTTGGCCCATTTGATGTAATTATGAACTCCAAAAATATAATTGGATCATGCTTGTAAACTGATTTGTTAATCTGGGCATGATTAAGTTATGATTAGGGGTTGAGCCCCACCCCTTGGTGGGTGGGGAATCAAATATAAAAGGCATGGCAAGAACAGTTTTAAGTAGCAGTCTTTTGAGAAGCAGCTTTGATGTTGGAAAGAAGGCCTCAGGAGAAGAGAAGCAAACTGTTCGCCTGATCGCCTACAGCTGACCTTGTGGAGGAAACAGGAGCTAAGCCCGGAGAGAAACGCAGCCCTGGGAAGAGAGGAACCCAAGAAGCCTGAACCCTGGGCAAATGTCGGCAGCTTTCTTGCTCCAACATGTGACAATGCACTTTGGTGAGGGAAGAAACTTATGCTTTATGGCCTAGTAACTGTGGACTTCTACCCCAAATAAATACCCTTTATAAAGACCAACCCATTTTTGGTATTTCACATTAGAACCCCTTTGGCTGACTAATACAGTAGGCATCCTTGTCTTTTTCCAGATCTCAGAGGGAAGGCTTTTAGGATTTCACTATTGAAGATGATGTTAGCTTTGGATTTTTCATATATACCCTTTATCACATTCAGAAAGTTTCCTTCTATTCCTATCTTTTGCAGTATTTTTATCAGGACAGAGTGCTGATAAAATTTTGTCGAATGCTTTTTCTGCATCTATAGAGATGATTATGTGATTTTTTTTCTTTCAATCTGTTTATGTGGTGTATTGCATTGATTGATTTTCTTATGTTAAACCATCTTTGCATACCCAGGATGAAACCCACTTGGTCATGGTGTATAATTCTTTTGATATGTTGTTGAATGCGATTAGCAAGTATTTTGTTGAGGACTTTAGCATCTAGGTTCATTAAAGAGATTGGGCTGTAATTTTCCTTTCTTGTGGTATCTTTGTTTAGCTTTGGTATTAGGGTAATGTTGACATCACAGAATGAGTTAGGCAATGTTCCTTCTAATTCTATTTTTTGGAAGAGCTTAAGCAGGATTGGTGTTAGCTCTTTCCGGAATGTTTGGTAGAATTCAGCTGTGAAGCCATCTGGTCCTGGGCTCTTCTTAGTTGGGAGGTTTTTGATGACTGAGTCTACCTCTTTACGTGTAATTGGACTGTTGAGTTCATCAATTTCTTCTTTCGTCAATGTAGGCTGCTTGTGAGTTTCTAGGAATTTGTCTATTTCCTCTAAATTATCATTCTTGCTGGCATAAAATTTTTCAAAGTATTCTCTTATGATACTCTATTTCTGTGGGGTCAATACTGATATCCCCTTCCTCATTCCTTATTTTGTGTATTTGCATCTGCTCTCTCTCTTTCTTTGTTAGTCTAGCTAAGGGTTTGTCAATTTTATTTATCTTCTTGAAAAACCAGCTTTTGGTTTTGTTTATTTTTCCTAGCGCTTTCTTATTTTCTATTTCTTTTAGTTCTGCTCTAATCTTTGTTAATTCCTTCTTTCTACTTCCTTTGGGGTTAGTTTGTTGTGTTTTTTTTTTCCAGTTCCTCTGGGTGTGCGGTTAGGTCTTCAATTTTAACTCTTCTTTTTTAATATATGCATTTATGGCTATGAATTTCCCTCTCAGTACAGCTTTGGCTGTATCCCATAGGTTTTTATATGTTGTGTTGTCATTTTCATTAGTTTCAAGGTAGTTACTGATTTTTTTTGAGATTTCCTCCTTGACCCACTATTTGTCTAAGAGTGTGTTGTTTAACCTCCATATCTTTGTGCCTAATCTGGTTCTCTGGCCCTTAGTGATTTCCAACTTCATTCCATTCAGAGAAATTATTTTGTATAATCTCAATCTTTCTGAATTCATTGAGAGTTGTTCTGTGGCCTAGTATGTGGTCTATCTTGGAGTATGATCCATGTGCACTCAAGAAGAATGTATATCCCGCTGTATTTAGGGTGTAGCATTCTGTATATGTCTATTAGGTCCAGCTCCTTTAATGTATTATTCAGAGTCTTTGTTTCTTTATTGATTCTCTGCCTAGATGTTCTGTCTAATGGTGATAATGGTGTATTAAAGTCTCCCACTATAACTGTGGAGACATTTATGTCTCCACTTAGTTTTTCCAGTATTTACTTCATGTATTTTGAGGTGCCTTGATTAGGTGCATAAATGTTTATGATTGTTCTTTCTTCTTGAAAGATTACCCCTTTTACTAATATATAGTGTCCGTCTTTGTCTCTTACAATAGTTTTGCATTTAAAGTCTATTTTGTCTGATATTAGTATAGCTACTCCCACTCTTTTTTGGTTATTGTTTGCTTGTAAGATTGTTTTCCAGCCATTCACTTTCAGCCTCCTTGAATCCCTGGGTTTCTTGTAGACAACATATAGATGGGTCATATTTCCTTATCCATTCTGCCAATCTGTGTTTCTTGACTGGTGAGTTTAATCCATTAACATTCAGTGTTATTACTCTCAAGGAATTTCTTACATCAGCCATATTTTATTTGGGTTTATGTATATTACATGTTGTTTTTATTTCTCTTTTTGTCTTTTTAGTTGTTCTTACACTGTCCTCCAACTCTCTCTCTCCTGTTTTTTCCTTTCAACCTGTAGAACTTCCTTTAGCATTTCTTGAAGGGCAGGTTTCTTATTGGCATACTCTCTTAATTTCTGTTTATCTGTGATTATTTTGAACGCTCTATCATTTTTGAATGCCAGCTTTGCTGGATAGAGAATTTGTGGCTGGAAGTTTTTTTTCTTTTAGTACCTTGACTATGTCATACCACCATCTCCTTGCCTCCATGGTTTCATGAGAAATCAGCATTTAATCTTACTGAGCTTCCCTTATATGTGATGGTTCTCTTTTCTCTTGCTGCCTTGAGTATTTTCTCTTTGTCTTGAGCATTGGGCATTTTGACAAGTATATGTCTTGGAGTAGGCCTGTTGGGATTTATACTGTTTGGGGTGCATTGTGCTTCCTGGACATGTACGTCCATCTCCCTCAATAGGGTTGGGAAGTTTTCAGCCATTATTTCCTTCAACATTCTTTCTGTTCCCTTTCCCTTCTCTTCTCCCTCTGGGATGTCTATAATGCATATATTTGTGCATATTGTGTTGTCGGTTAAATCCCTAAGTCCCTGCTGGATTTTTTTCTATCTTTTTATCTATCTGTTCTGCTATCTGTTTGATTTCAGATATACTGTCTTCCACATCACTAATTCTTTCTTCTGCCTGTCCAAATCCGCAGTTATGTGATTCTAGCATCTTTTTTATTTCTTGGATTGTGTCATTCATCACCATCATATCCATTATCTTCTTATGTATGTTTACAGTTTCTTCAGTATATTCTCCTAGTGTCTTCTTAATATCCTTAATCTCTTCCGTCACTTCATTAAGTTGGTCCATTATATTTGTTTGGACAGCTTTAATCAGTTGTTCGATGTTCTGCATCTCTTCCTGGTTTTTTAGTTTGTTCGTTGGACTGGTCCATGTCTTCCTGTTTCTCAGTATAGTTTGTAATGTTTTGCTGCCCTCTGGTCATCATTTTGTCTTGTTGGGTTTATTCAGTTGATTAACTTCTCTCTTTGCTCTAGAGTTTTATTTAGCTTGTGGTTTTGTGTGTGTGTTAAGTTTTCTCTTTGACACTTTGTTCTTCTTGTTTTATTTCCTTGCTGTTTTCTATGTTCCCTTGAAGGAAAAAGATTAGGGCCAGAGAAATCAAAAGAGGTAAGAAAGTAAAAAGGGTAATAGCAATAATAATAAAAGTTAGAAGAGGGGCCATATAAGACTTAGTAAAATGAATAACTCATGTAAGCAGTGTAGAGTAATAGGGGGAAAAAAGTGGAGTACCTACAATGGAATGGGAAATCAAATAGAGAAAAATATATAGAATGATTTAAAAGGCCAGGATGATGAGGAGAGAGAGAAAGAGTAAAGAAAGGGCTGAAAAGAAAAAGTTAATAAAAAAAGAAAAAGAAAACAGAATAGACAAGATAGAAATCAAAACCAGTAAATTTGAGGACTAATGAAAATAGGTGGAATGTAAGAACCACAACAGAAAGCAGAAGATAGAAAGATGAAGGAAGGAAAAGAGATAGCATTGGTAGACAAAATCAATATACACAGAAAATGGGAAATCAAGGAAGAAGAAGCACAGCAAAGAAGAAACAAGCTAGCAGCATGGTTTTAACTTGAGCAATCTATCTCCCTGTCCATCTCCCTCCAGATCGATGTCCCAAAGATTCTTGCTCCATGGGCTCCCAGAAAAGCTCACTTGGGCAGGATCCTGTCCCCAGTCAGCTGTCTTTTGCAAGAGAGATGTTGAGTGCCCACTTAAACTGACGCCATCTTGCCTTCGGAAACGTGTACTTTTAAAAAGCATAATTACTCCTATGTCAGTATTTTCATACTTTATTTTCATGAACTTAGAGGTATATTTTTAGAACTAATATATTTTATATTAAAGAAACTTTTATTTAAAAAATTCAATGATTCCTCAATTTCTTTTTCTTCAGTTGAGTTCAAGTCAGGTGGAAAGGTTTTAAAATTTTAAATAGTATGTAAACAAGGCCACATTTTTATAAATTATTTCTGTCTATATACCTCTCTGTTCTGTTTTCATTGAATAGATAATACATTAATATGTCTCAGATATAAAGTTTTATAGTGGAAAGTCTTGCTTTCTCCCTTATCCTCTACCCTCCCAGTTCATAGCCCTCATTCTATCATTTCATTACTCTAGATTCCTGGAATGGTGTCTGCCAAATGTGTGCAATGGTATTTTGAGTGGTAGGAATTGGGTATTTTTTTACTTTCTTTGTAATTTTTGTATTTCCTGATTTTTTCAAATAAGTGATAAGACAAAATTTTTAAATTATTATATTAAAAATGAAAATAATTCCTCTCCTTCAATGGCCAATTAAATCCCTTTCTTTTGTGGAGGCTTTCCTGCTTATCAGGGCCAGAACTACCTTGCTCATCTCTACCATCCTGTAACACTTACTCTATACCACTCACATACCACACACCTACTCTCTAGGACCAAAGGTATTGATGGAAACTCGGCTGTATGAATTCCCTGGGAGTTCAATGCATGGTTCTATAGGTAGCATTACTGGGAACAATCAGATTCAAGAAAAGTTGACATCCCACATGAGTTTTGAATTTCGAATGACTTTTGATGCCCTGGACATCTGTTTGAGTTTTTGGCAAATTTTTACTTCCTATTTCTAAGAAAGCAGACTCAAAGAAGGAAGTTCACTCAGCTGTTCAAATCTCAGTTGGTGCTTCCTTTAGCAGCCCAGGTAGTTCAGTTATTTAAAAAGTCATTGCTTGGGAGCTGGATTCAAGTGCTAATTCTACCATGTGGGCAGACTGTTTAATCATCCTGTCTTGGTTTCCTTATCCCAAGGAAGCAGGGAGCAGCTTTACCAAATGTAGACACAATTCTTAGATCCAGAAGGGCAACTTCCTCTGAAATGGCTACGTATGTTCCGGGGACCCAGGTACTGCTGCTTTTGTCTCCACTCTCCTCCCAGTTCCACAACCCTACAACCCCACCAGAGGGGACTTAATGTTCACTTTAGCTCCCCAACCCATCCCAGGGAGGAAAGGGAGCCATTTTTAAATAGTTTGGCTAAATCATAAACATCTAAATTATGGGACTATATTCAAAATTTATTTCCTTAAATTCCTGAAACTTTCTCTTTTGAACAACCTTAAGATGATCTAGTCCAACCTGTTGATTTACATTTGAGGAAAGCAAGGCTAGGACTCCAGGGAAGATGGCGTCAGAGTACCACAGAAGGACTCAAACCTCTTGCAGAAACAACAGAGGAAGGGCAAAAAGCTGTCTGAGGGAGCTGCTTTGGAGGTCTTCAGAATAGAAGAGTGCTGCACACTGTCCAGGAGGGACAGGAACAGAGAGACGAAGAGGCTGAAGTGAAAACTGTGAGTTACTAGCCCCAGTGGCCAAGAATGGCACTACCTTCAAGGTGAACCATCTGGGTAAAACCCATGGCTCACTGCAATCGAGAAGAGAATGGACATCTTCCTTCCTGAGAGGAAAGAGGGTGTGGCAAAGGATGGAGAGTGGTTTCTGTTTGGTGAATTTAGCCAATGGAGCCTGTTTTGAATCTCGCTCCTGGCCAGATCAGAATCACCAACAAGTGAAGGTTGAAAAAGACACCTCTGTGGAAATGGTCACTAAAGTGCACCATCTGCTGGCAAACCAGGAAACTGCAAGAAATAAAGATGCTTTTTGGAGTCTCTCATATCCAGGCACTATTGAATCTGCTCTGTGCACCATTAGTGGGTCCCAAGCCCTGTTTGATAACTTCAACTGGGCAATCTTAAAGATTTAGAATAAGTTGAAGCAAAAATCAAAGAGCTGTGGGAAAAAAACATTAAGCAAGAGAAATAAATCAACCATCAGAGTAAATTCACCAACACAATTAGATGCCTAGACAACAGCAAAAAAAAAAAAAAAAAAAAAAAAAAAAAAATGCATGCCATACTAAGAAACAGTAAATATGGCCCAGCCAAAGGATCAAATAAAAAATCCTGATGAGACACAGGATTTAAGACAATTAATCAATAATGTTCACATGAATCTCCTAAAAGAGATAAAGGCTATTAAGAAGCCACTGGGTGAGAATAAAGAATGATTTGAAAGCCTGCAAAGAAAAGTAACAGAGCTCATGGGAATGAAAGACACAATGGATGAGATTAAAAATACATTAGAAACATATAAATGCAGATTTGAATTGGTTGAGGACAGAATATGTGAGTTGGAGGACAGAGCATCTGAACTTGAAAAGACATGAGAACAGAAAGAGAAAAGAATGGAAAAAATGGAACAGAGTCTCAGGGAATTGAATGATAATGTGAAATATACAAACATATGCATTATAGGTGTCCAGAAGGAGAAGAGAATGGAAAAGGGGCAGAAAAAATATTTGAGGAAACAATGACCAAAAACTTCCCAACCCTTATGAAAGACATATTAATATACAAGAAGGACAATGCACCCCAAACAGAATAAATCTGAATACATCTACTCTGAGACACCTACTATCCAGAATATTAAATGCCAGAGATAAAGAGAGGATCTGAAAGCAGCAAGAGAAATGCATCACATACAAGAGAAGCTCAAAAAGACTAAGAGCTGATCTCTCATCAGAACCATGGAGGCAAGAAGGCAGTGATGTGATATATTTAAGGCTCTGAAAGAGAAAAACTGCCAGCCAAGAACTCTGTATCTGGCAAAGCTGTCCTTCAAAAATGAGGTTGGGTTTAAAGTTGTCATAAATAAACAAAACTGAGAGAATATTTTACCAAAAGACCAGATTTACAAGAGATACTAAAGGGAGTTTTGCAGTCTGAAAGGAAAAGACAAAGGTGAGAGAATTAGAAAAGAGTGTAGAAATGAAGAATATTAGTAAAGGTAACTAAAAAGGTAAAAAAAAAAAAAAAAAAAAAAAAAAAAAAAAAAAAACAGACAAAAGTAAGATATAACAATGGAAAGTCAAAGGATAAAATGGCTGAAGTAAGCAATGTCTTTACAGTAATAACATTGAATGTTAATGGATTGAACTCTCCAATCAAAAGACAGACTGGCAGAATGGATTAAAAATATGAGCCATGCAGAGTGAGTGAAACTCAGTGGTTGAGTACCTGTTTTGCAAGTACGAGGTCCCAGGTTCAATCCCCAGTACCTCCCAAAAAATATAATAAATAAAAATAAAATAAATTTTTAAAAAATATGAGCCATCTATATGCTGTCTACAAGAGACTCACCTTTAGATGCAAGGACACAATCAGGCTGAAAGTGATAGGTTGGAAAAAGATATTCCACACAAATACTAATCAAAAAAGATCTGGAGGAGTGATACTAATATCAGACAAAATAGATTTTTAAATACAAAACTGTTATAAGAGATGAAGAAACTCATTATATATTATTAAAAGGGGCAATTCACTAAAAAAGAAATAATCATAAATATTTATGCACCTAATTTGTGTGGCCCCAAAACACGAAACACACTGGCAAAACTGAAGGGAAAAATAGACATTTCTACTAATAGTTGTAGACTTCAATACATCACTCTCAGCATTGGATAGAACATCTGGACTGAGGATAAATAAGGAAACAAAGAGCTTGAATAATGTGATAAAATAACTAGACCTAAGAGACATTTATAGAGCATCACATCCCAAAACAGGAGGATATACATTCTTCTCAAGTGCTCATGGATCCTTTTCTGGGATAGAACATATTTTGGATCACAAGACAGGTCTCAATAAATTTAAAAAGATTGAAATTATACAAAGCACTTTCTCTATATTAATGGAATGAAGTTAGAAATCAATAACTGGTGGAAAAAGGAAAAATCCATGAATATATGGAGATTAAACAACACACTCATATAATCAGTGAGTCAAAGAAGAAATTGCAAGAGAAACCAATAAATATCTTGAGACAAATGAAAATGAGAACACAACATATCAAAATCTATGGGATGCAGCAAAGGCAGTGCTGAGAGTGAAACTTATAGCCCTCAATGCTTACATTAAAAAAGAAGAGCTAAAATCGCAGACCTAACTGCACACCTGGAGGAACTAGAAAAAGAGTAGCAAACTAATCCCAAAGCAGGAAGAAGGAAAGAAATAACAAAGATTAGAGGAGAAATAAATGAAATTGAGAACAACAGCAAAATAAATGAATAGAGAGAATCAACAAAACTAAAAGCTGGTTCTTATAGAAGATCAACAAAATTGACAAACCCCTAGCTAGACTGACAAAGAGTTTGAGGAACTTGCCTAATGCCCACGGTGGAGCCATGATTGGAATCCATGTTTCCTGTCTCCCTGTAGTTCCATCTTATTGATCACACAGCAATGCAGTATCCTGGTTATTTGGCCATCTCCCCCATAATGTATGAGCTCCAAATTAGGATTCCCTGCTTGTTCATGAGGAAGCTAAGGTTAAGAGAGGTTAGGTCACTTGCCCAAGGTCTCTACTAACCTGTTTTCCAGTCCAGTGACTTGAAGACACTTGCCTTCCTAAAGAAAGAATGGTCATCAGCAGGCAGCATAGTGGAGTGGAACTGGAAGTCAAGTGGAATCTTACATGAACCCACCATAACTTAGTCCAGTCATTTGACCTTGAATGTCGTGTGCACTGTGGCAGCATTCCATGAAGTGCCTGGAACCTTGGTTGTGATCGATAGTAGTTAAAAATTGTTGAATAAGTGAAGTATTTTTTTCCTGCACCATGCAGTCACATCCTCCACTTCTTGTTTTCCCTTTCAGAGAGAACCTCAATGGAGAGCCCAACATAGCCCCAGAATCCTGTGTATCCCCATTCAGGTGAGATGTGTCCTCAGGTCAAACTTAAGAGATCTCTTTTTTCACAGTTTCAGCAAGGATCATCAACTCTGTCTAGTGTGAATACACTGTTTGTTTTTCTTCTTCTCTTTTTGTTTGCCATTGGAAAACTCCATTAGTGGTGAATGACATGACCAAACAGTAAAGAGGAGAACAGTTGATGTGTTAATAACTCTTAGGTAAATACCATTTGTTATTGTCACCACTGAGGCTTTTGGAGAGGTGGCACCATTCCTGGTCTGGGACTATACTCTTGCTGACTCTCTGTCTTACAACAACCTGGAAAGACAGGTTTGGAGAGGGAAGGAGCCTGAAAGGGACTAGTTAACAAAAGGAAGGAAGAGTATGGGAAAGAAACAAGGACTCTGAAAGAGACACAGAAAGCAAGAGCGAGAAGGGCAGACTCATGAACACACACACACACAGAGAGATAAGCAGAGAAGGGAAGTCAGAGGGCAGATGATTAAAATGGGATCTTTTACCAGATTCCACACTCTTGTGCTTCTTCCTCAACAATGCTAAGATTTCTGAAGACATAATTTCTTGGCGGCTTTGACTTGGTCCCTATGGTTCCACATCTGCTTTTCCACTAACATCTAGGATGTGCAGTTTTTCCTCTGTGGCCTGGCTAGAGCATAGAAGGAAGACAATGTTGGCTGGATTCAAAGGGTCAGCATAAGAAGTTTGCATGGCATCACCGTGGAGGCCATAAGGAAAGAGAAGCCTCTCTGAGATCATATTGTAATTGGCAGACTCCTATGATTATGGGGGACTCATGGCAAGGAAATTTCATGTTTGGATAGAGAAGTCATGAATGGTAAAACCAGAAAATAGGTTTCCCTTCCTAGTTTCCCTTCCTAGCTCTGCCATTAACAGCATGGGTGACTTTGAGTCTGTCCATTAAAGTTTCTGAACTTTTATAAGAGGGGGTGGTACTAAATGATCTTCTAGCTCTAAGCTTCTCTAGTGCTATGATTTTAAGGCAAACGAGACACCAAATCCTCTTTGTACCCTCGTTCCTGTCCAAAGATGGTCAGGTCTGACTGTAAGTCATGGTAAAAAATAACTAGAACAACATCCATGTTGGCTAGACATCATCGCATACCCAACCTAGATTCTCTAAATGCCTCTCTTTGGATTGTCACAATAATTCCTTTCCTTTGTTCAGTGCTTAATTCTTTTCAAAGTATTTTTAAAGAGAAATAGTAGATCATAATGATTAAGACCCCAATTCTGGACACAGTCTGGCAGTGGTTCAAATATCAGCCCTGCAACATAGAGCAGGTAAACTCAGGCAAGATACTTTACCTCTCTAAGCCTCATCTATAAAATGAAGATAACAGTAAAAACTGTTAAAGGATTTAGAGTGAAGATTAAATGGAAAAATTAAAGCAAAGTGCTTAGCACAGTATTTTCATGTACAAACTCTCCCATAAATTGTAGAATGATCAACTGTTAGAATCTGTTCCTTTGATTCCCATGATACCACTGTGAAGTACTCTATATCCCCATTTAACAGATGAAGTAACTAAGAAATGGAGAAGTTAAGTGACTGGCTCATAATCTCCAGTTAATAGAATTGAAGCCAGGACCAGAAATAAGTCAGCCATGTACCTCTTTATATCACTATGGAATCTCTGAGTTGAGCTATCAAGAGGCTAGATTTTGAGGGAGAGAATGTAAAGAGAGAAGAAAGGAGGATTGAGGATTTAATCTTTGGGAATACAAACAGAGAGATGGGAAGAATAAGAAGTGAAGTATGAGTACTCAGGAAAGGAGAAGTTGTGCAAGACTTTCAGTGTTGCAGAAAACAAGGGAGTAGATCTTTTCCAAAAGTAAAGACAGGAGGGTGGGTGTATTAGTCAGTCAAAGGGGTGCTGATGCAAAATACCAGAAATCAGTTAGTTTTCATAAAGGGTATTTATTTGGGGTAGAAGCTTACAGTTGCCAGGCCATAAATCATAAGTTTCTTCCCTCACCAAAGTTTGTTGCCATGTGTTGGAGCAAGATGGCTGCCAATGGCTGCCAGGGTTCAGCCTTCCTGGGGTCCTCTCTTCCCGGGACTTGCCTGTCTCCGGGTTCAAGGTTTCCTTCACTCCACAAGGCCAGCTGTAGACTATCAAGCGAACAGCTCTTCTCTTTTCCTGGGACCTTCACTCCTTCCTCACTATCAAGCTCCTCTGTTTGCTTACTTCCCGGGGCTCCAGCTCAAGACTCCAACATTAGAACTCCAACTCAAAAAACTCTAACCCTGTCCTTTGCCATGTCTTTTATTTTTTATTCCCCACCCACCAAGGGGCGGGGCTCAATGCCCTACTGACATGGCCCAATCAAAACCCTAATCATAACTTAATCATGCCCAGATGAACAGACCAGTTTACAAGCGTAATCCAATATCTATTTTTGTAATTCATAATTATATCAAACTGCAAAACTGCTACAATTCACCCTCAGAATTCCAAAAATATATTACAATATTCAAAAAACCTTAAATCAGTAACAATGCAAGTACAAAATCATATCATAATCAGTTTAAAGAAATAGTCTGTCTTGGGGTAAAGTCCCATCTGCTGTAGACCTCTGAAACTTACAAAACAATTTATCTTCTTCCAGCACACAAAAGGACAGACAAAGGATAAATATTTTCATTTTCATAAGGAGAAATTGGGAGGGAAACATGAGTCATGGGTTCTCTACAGTTCAGTAAACTTGCAGGACATCCTCCATTTGATTTCAAAGTCTGAGAGTCATTCTTAAGATGATGGTTTCTTCTCCTTGGGGCCTCATAGGGACCCACCCTTTCCACAGGCTTGCCCAATGGCCATTTTCTTGGTTCCACCTTCATCAAGCATCTGGATGTCAACCAAACTCCAGACTTCACCCTCCAAGAGTGTTGGGGTGATTGTCACACCTTACTCAATCTTTGGGTTACAGTCTTAGCCCTCCTGGTACAGTGACGTGAAGACAACATTCTCCCTAACCTTTGGCATACAGGCTCAACCCTCTCAGAGCAATGAGTTGACCACCTGGCCTTCCCTAACTTTTGGCATACAGGCTCAACCTTCTCAGAGCAATGAGTTGACCACCTGGCCTCCCCTAATCCATGGGGGGGGGCAGGAGTGCCCCTCTCAGACCTATGGGGTGCTGACCTTAACTACCCTAATTTTTGAGGAATGTGCTCTACCCTTTCTGCACCTTGGGGCAGCAAAAGTCTCCCAGAACATCAGGTGGGAACATCCACCCTCTTCAACAGCCGGGGCAAACTCACCTTCTCTGTACACATGGGTGGGGTTCCTCTCTTGGTCCAAGGTGATGTCTTGATTTCAGATCTCAGCTTCCATGGTTTTCCTCTTGAAGCTGTTTCTTCTTCAATCTCTCCTTTCCATGTCCTTTTTGTCCAAGCTGACAGTGGTTTTGTTCATACAGCTCTCTCAAAAACTTTGTTGGTTTAGCATGCAGGAAGTAGGGGTCCAAGCCATCAGACAGTAAGACTTTCCACAAGTCTTTCCTAGATAACTACATTTTTAATTCTGATTTACAAGTTCCCGAGTTTAGGCAAGTCCACAAATGGAGCACTATCATCTGGGAGCTTGATTTCCAGAGGCTTGGAATTTCCAGAATAAGTTTCTGTTTTCTTTGTGCCCAATAGCATATTTCTCTCACCTAGCATTTTGCTATAAGCTGCAAGGAGAAGCCAAGCTACATTCTCCGGGTTTACCTTGGAAAGTTCAGCTAAATGCCCAGGTTTGCCATTTTCAAATTCTGTCTTCCATAAAACACCAGGAGTTAATCTTGCTAAGTTTTTTGCAACTTTAAAACACAGATCACCTTTCCTCCAATTTCCAATAATTGTTTCATTATTCACTTCTAAAGCATCATAAAAAGTCTCTTTAGTGTCCATATTGCTATCAACAGTCTCTTCAAAGCAATCTAGGCCTTTTCCATCAAGCATTTCGCAATTCCTCCAAAAAATACCCCTTACCCATTTACAAAACTGTTCCAACATTTTGGTAATTGCAAAAGCACTTCTCTACTCCTTGGTACTAAATTCTATATTAGTCAGCCAAAGGGGTGCTGCTGCAAAATACCAGAAATCGGTCAGTTTTCATAAAGGGTATTTATTTGGGGTAGAAGCTTACAGTTACCAGGCCATAAATCATAAGTTTCTTCCCTCACCAAAGTTTGTTGCTATGTGTTGGAGCAAGATGGCTGCCAATGGCTGCCAGGGTTCAGGCTTCCTGGGCTCCTCTCTTCCCGGGGCTTGCCTCTCTCTGGGTTCAGGCTTGTTTCACTCCACAAGGCCAGCTGTAGACTATCAAGCGAACAGCTCTTCTCTTTTCCCGGGGCCTTCTCTCCTTCCTCATGACCAAGCTCCTCTGTATGCTTACTTCCCGGGCCTCCAGCTCAAGACTCCATCAGAACTCCAACTCAGAAAACTCCAACCCTGTCCTTTGCCATGTCTTTTATCTTTGATTCCCCACTCACCAAAGGGCGGGGCTCAATGCCCTACTGACATGGCCCAATCAAAACCCTAATCGTAACTTAATCATGCCCAGATGAACAGACCAGTTTACAAGCATAATCCAATGTCTATTTTTGGAATTCATAACTATATCAAACTGCCAAACTGCCAAAGTGAGTCACCAGTGTCAGAAATCATGAAGTCAGAAGAAAGGTCTCAAAATTTGAAATTAATAGGATTATTCATTTATCTATTCAACAAAAATTTATGGAAACAGATATATGCATCAGACACATCCTAGCTCTAGGAATATGTTGATGAAGATGGCAGACAAAGTCCCTACTCTCCTGGAATTTACTTTATAGCAGGGAAATTTAAAAGTAAACTAATAAATTAAAATATAATTTCAGAGTAACATCATCAACATGGCAACATAAGACATCCCCCGAAAAAGTTTCCTCAGAGAATAAAAGGACAAATCCCACTTAGAACTCTGGAGGACAGTAGAGACTGAAGAAGGACTCCACAAATGCTGAATTAAAGAAAGCTAAAAATATCAGGTAGGAAATTTCTGTCCAGGACCCACTTGTCCATACCCTTCTTCCTTACTCTGTTGTGTGCAGTTTGGGAGTTGTATAGGTGAAGTGGCTTGGGTCCCCCCATCACAGAGTCACACTATAGATCCTCACACAGCAGCAAGTTAGAAACCCATGCATATCCTGGCACAGGGACCCAAGTCTGCAGAGACCCAGGGTGGAAGACAAGCCTCTAAGTCATGTCGGGGGTGGGAAGGGAGAGACTGCAAGAGAACTGTTGGCAAGAGGTGCTCACTCTATCCAGTGTCTGATGACTGGATCACTTAAATGCAAAATGGGCTTTTGTGGAGTAATCTATCATTTTGGATTAACCCCATCTGGCTCCCTCGGGTGGAATATGCTAACAGGAAAGAAACCTGAGACAGACAAGCATCACAGGAAAAAATAGAGGTGATTAAACTAAATTGCTATAAGACAAGACAGGTCCCAGAACTAAAAGTTGTAAGGAAAAGGGGGCACTGAATGAGGGAAACAATTTAAACAAATCATAGAAGCTGGGAAGAAAATTCTGCACAAAAACAAAGTGAACAGATCAAGATTCCCAGATAAGAAACAGGAAAAGATGCTTTCCCTTGGAGATGAAACAATTACACAAAAAAATGCAATCTTAAAATTGTAACACATATCCAAGGCAAAAATCAGATGAACTGAGAAAATCTGAAGAGTTAAATATGGGATATGCTACAGGTCTAGAATAAGTTGGACCAAGCATCAAAGAAGAGCCTTAATACAAAGCCAATCAACAATAAAACCCTAGAAAGAGGAATAAACTGATCTTCAGAGTTAACCCATTAAGATAATCAGATGCCCAGACATCAGCAAAAAAATTACAGGCCATATTAAGAAATAGATATGACTCAGTCAAAGGAACAAATTAAAACCTCAGAGGAGACACAGAATTTTTAACAACTAGTCAAATAAGTCCAACAAATCTCCTAAATCAATTCAGGGAGATGAATGAAAAGATGCATAAATAGATAAAGGACATTAAGAAGACAATGTGTGAGCATTAAGAAGACTTTGAAAGTATAAAAAGAAACATAACAGAAATTATGGGAATTAAAGGCACAATAGTAGAGGCATACAATAGCAGATCTGAATAGGTAGGAGAAAGAATCAGTGAACTAGAAGACAGGAAAATTGAAATAATGCAGTTAGAAAAACAGATAGAGAAAAGAATAGGAAAAAAAATGAGCAGTGTCTCAAGGATTTGAGTGAAAGCACAAGGAGCATAAACATACATGTCATGGGTGTCCCAGAAGGAGAAGAGAAGGGAAAAGAGGAAGAAAGAATATTTGAGAAAATAATGGCCAAAAATTTCTCAATCTTATGAAAAAGACATAAATATACATGTATAAGATGCACAACATATTCCAAATGGAAGAAATCCTAATAGACCTTCTCTGAGACACATACTAATTAGAATGTCAAATGCCAAAGATAGACAGAGAATTCTGAAAGCAGCAAAATAAAAGTGATTCATCACATATAAGGAATCCTCAATAAGACTGTGTATATTTCTCATCATAAAGCATGGAGGCAAGAAGGCAGAGGTATGATATATTTAAGTTACTGAAAGAGAAAAATTGCCAGCCAAAAATTCTTTATCTGGGAAAACTGTTCTTCAAAAATGAGGGAGCGTTTAAAGTATTCACAGATAAACAGAAATTGAAAGAGTTAATCAACAAGAGACCTGTTGTACAAGAATTATTACAGGGAGTTCTGCAGGTTGAAATGAAAAGACAGGATAGAGTGGCTCAGAGTAATGTGGAAAAAATGAAGATCATCAGTAAAACTGACAAACCTTTAGCTAGATTGACAATAAAATAAATAAAATCAGGAATGAGAAGGGGTCACTACTATTGACCTCACAGAAATAAAAAGGATGATAAGAGGATTCTATGAACAACAAATTAGACAACCTAGATGAAACAGACATATTCTTAGAAACACATGAACAACATATACAGACTCAAGAAGAAATAGAAGATCTCAACAGACCAATTACAAGTAAAGAGATTTCATCAGTTATCAAAAACCTCCCAACACAAAAAAGCCTAAGACCAGATGGCATCACAAGTGAATTCTACCAATCATTCCAAGAATAGTTAATACCAATCCTGATCAAACTCTTTGTACATCAAAGAACTTTGTCATGAGAGTAAAAAGATAGAACCTACTCAATGGGAGAAAATATTTGAAAACCACATATCTGATAAATGTTCAATATTCAAACTATATGAAGAAACCCTACAACTCAACAATAAAAAGCCAAACCACCCAATTTAAAAATGGGCAAAAGACTTGAATAGACATTTCTCCAAAAGAGGATCTACAAGTGGCTAAAAACCTTATGAAAAGATGCTCAACATCACTAGCTATTAGGGAAATGCAAATCAAAACCACAATGTGATATCATTTCATACCCAGTGGAATGGCTACTGTTTTTTAAAAAAATTACAAGTGTTAGAGAATGAATGTACATTCATTCATTGCTAGTGGGAATGCAAAATGTTGCAGCCACTGTGTAAGACAATTTGGCAGTTCTTCAGAAAGCTAAGTATAGAATTACCATAGGACATGGCAATCCCACAACTAATTATATCCCAGAAGAACTGAAAGCAGGGACACAAACAGATATATGCACACCAATGTTCATAGCAGAATTATTCAAAAATTGCCATAAGATGGAAGCAACCCAAGTGTCCATCAACAGATGAATGGGTATATTATTCAGCCATAAAAAGAAATGAAGTCCTGATGCATGTGACAACATGGATGAACCTTGAGGACATAATATTGAGTGAAATAAGCCACACACAAAAAGAAATATTGTATGAACTCATTGACATGAACTAATTATAATAAGCAAACTCATAGGGTTAGAATCTAGAATACAGGTTCCACAGGGTGGGTTGGGGGTAAAGAATGGGGAGTTGATGGTTTATTTGTACAAAATTTCTATTTAGGTTGATGGTAAAGTTTTGGAAGTGATGATGGTGATGGTAGCACATTACTGTGAGTGTAGTTAACAGCACTGAATTATATATGTGTTAAAAGAGTGAATTTTAGGTCATATATATATGTTACTAGAATAAAAATCAAAAGATAAAACATAGGACTGTATAACAGTGAACACTATTGTAAATGATGGGCTATAATTAGTACAAGTATAAAAATGTTCTTTCATGAATTATAACAAATTATAATTACACAATTATAACAAATGTATGACACTAATACAAGGTGATAATAATAGAATGGGAAAAATATAACTAATGTAAACTATGGACTATAGTTAGAACAATTTTAATATTCTTTCACCAATTGTACCAAATTACCACACTAATGCAAAGTGTCAATAGGGAGTATATGATAATGTTGTATTTTTACATGATTTTCCTATAAAACTACAACTTCTCTAATTAAAAAAAATTTTAAGCAAATATATATAATTTCAGATAGCATAATTTCTGAGAAGTATATAAAATGAGGATAATATAATAGGAAGTGATGGCTGAGTAGGTGGACAACTGAAGGTAGTGTGATAAGGAAAGACAACATGTTGAACTGAGACCTGAATGACTAGGAGCCAGCCACATGAAGATCAAGAGAAGTGCATTCTAGGCAAAGGGAACAGCTAAAGCAAAGTCCCTGAGACAGGAATGCATTTGACTACGATCTTCAATAAGGCGTTTTTAGTAACTTGAAGTGAACAGAAGTCAGATCATGATAGTTAGTGGAGGAGAAATGACATAAGGAAATAGAGAGCCTAAGTAGACTACTTATTCAAGAAGTTGGTTATTTTAAAAAGGAAGAAACTGATAATAGTACCATTTGTGGGCACTGGCAGCCATTCCCAGCTGGGGATCTTTCATTTCCCTTCCCATTCCAGGGATCTCCCATCAATGTCAATATTCTCACCCAGACAGTCACATCCTGGGAGCATTCATATTAATGATTGTAGGGTATCTATGGGGTTTGGAGATAAGGATAACCAAATCCTCCCACTCCATAGGCTCCAATGACAGTATTCAAACTTGTTTGTACTCACAGATCCTGTCACCATTTTAGCAAACACAGAGATATTTGCTTTGGATCTTTATTTTTTGTTCTCTACCATTCAGGGTCACCTTTGGTTTCTAAGTCTCATTGGATCTTATTTCACTGTTAGCTGATCTTCTTCACTACCCTTTGCACCCTGACCCTCCCCTCCCCAGGACAGATTCTAGAACAGTAGTGTCCAACAGAACTTTCTGTGATGATGGAAATTTTTTATATATGCACTAATACAGTGACCACTAGCCACATGAGGCTATTCCGCATTTGAAATGTGGATAGTGTGATGTCTAGGAAAATAGATGTGGCTCAAGCAAGTGGGCTCCCATCTACCATATAGGAGGTGCAGGGTTTGATTCCCAGGGCTTCCTGGTGAAAGGCAAGCTGGCCCTTGAGGCGAGCTGACCTGAGCAGAGAGCTGGTCTGCGCAGGAGTGCTGGCCCGTGCAGGAGATCTGGCACAGCAAGATGATGCAACAAAAAGAAACACAGAGGATAGACAATAAGAGATGCAGCAGACCGGAGAGCTGAGGTGGCGCAAGAGATTGAGCAACTCTCTCCACTCCAGAAGTCCCAGGACTGGTTCCTGGTGCTGCCTAAAGAGAAGACAAGCAGATACAGAAGAACACACAGACAGCACACAGCGAGTGTGAAAACAACGAAGGGGGTGGGGGGAGGAATAAATAAAATAAATCTTAAAAAAAAAAACTAAATTATCTATTTCATATAATTTCAATTAGTTTAAATTTAAATAGCTACATGCGGCTAGTGCCTATAGTTTTAGGCAGCATAGTTCTAGAGTGTTAAAATTCAGATGGTTCATAATTCCCAGAGTCACTTTTCAAGTTCCTGGTGATTAATGAAAATGCATCAATGCAAATAAATAATGCCCATGACAATAAATGAGGCAATTTCTTCTCAATGAGAAACAAATGGAATATCTTCAAAGTTAGCCAAGTTTGATGTTCAGGAATATTATTAAGGTACTTAGTTGGCCCAAACATGATAATGTCTCATTTCTAAGTCAATCCTCTCAAAAATCATTACTTGGGGTGCAGATGTGGTTCAAGCATTTGAGCGCATGCTTCCCACATCGGAGATCCTGGGTTCAGTTCCCAGTGCCTCCTGAAAAAACAAAAACAGGCAGCAAGTAAAATGAAAAAACCAACTCAAGGAAGCTGATGTGGCTCAGTGGGTGAGCACCGGCTTCTCACATATGAGGTCATGGGTTCAATCCTTGGCCCCCGATACCAAAATAATAAAATAAAATTAATTTAAAAAGTATCATTTACCTAAGTGTGTGCTCAGGGATGCTCGTTCCATAAGGCGTTTTTTGATGCAATGTTTTCATTGTCAAATGGGTTTGGGAAAGTGGGCACACTTTTTCCGGCTCTTAGAGATTCACAGTACATATCACATAATAAAAACTCTGAGAGGTCCTGTGGTCAATAACTCTGTAAAACATTTTTTAACACAGTGTTTCACAAACGTTTTTGACCATGTAACCATCTGTGTGTGTGTGCGTGTGTGTGTGTGTGTGCCTGTAACATTAGTATCCTAAGGAACCAGAGAAACATTGGTTAAAAGAGTCCTGGGCAAAAAATGCCAACTCTACCACTTACCAGCTATGTGGCCCCAAGAAAGTCATTTAGCCTTTCTGACCTTCATTTCCTTCATCTGAAAATTGGAGATACTATCTAGATGTCACAAGGTTGCATGAGGATTAAATGTGAAAACTTATATAAACAACATATTAGAGTACCTGGGATCAGGTGAAACTTCCCAAAATGATTAGCTATTATTTTCATTATCATATATGAAGTTAAGAGACTGCATGACTGAGACTTTCTGGGCACAGGGAGAAATGTGGAGCTCATGTACTGCCTTGAAACATTTTTGTTGAGAATTGAATTGGAAACCTGGATGTGAGAGTGATCTTTTCTAACCCATCTTTGTTCATCCTTTACTAAGAATGTACTCCCAACGTCACATGCCCCCCTGCAATCCATTCTCAAGGCAGCAGCCAGAGGCATCCTTTTAAAACAGAAGTTGGAGCGAGTTGCTCCTCTGTGGCTCCCCATCTCACTGAAAGGAAAAACTAAGGCCTCCACAAGGGCCTCTAAACACTGTAATTTGGCCCCCAGGTGCTTCTCTTACATCATTTCCTACTCTTGCTTACTAGGCTCTCGCAAACAGACTTTCTGGCTGTTTCTTAGACATGCCAGGAACACACCTATCTCAGACCATTTGCACTTATTGGTCCTTCCGTATGGCTCACTCTCCCCCAAATATCTGCAAGACTCCTTCCCTTATATCAGTGATGTCTTTACCGAAATGTTTCCTTCTCAACCCTGCCTAAACTTGCAATATGCCCCTACGTGCTCCAGCACTCTTTACTCCTCTTCCTTGTTCAACTTTCCTGTACTAAACAATTGAGATGCTATGTTTTCTTGATTTGTTTTTGTTTCTTTTCTGTTTCCACCCAATAGAACAAATGCTCCATGAGAGTACAGTTTTGTCTCTGTTGTTCTCTGCTATAACCCAGAGCCTAGGACAGTGCCTGGCACATAGTAGGTGTTAAATGCATGCTTATTGAGTAAATGAATGCAGAAACCTGCATTTGTTCTGTTGCTATAGATAAGTGCATTTCCGTGAAGTCCAGCTTCAGATGGCCTGTTGAAGAATGAAACACACATCTTACAAGCTAGTCTCTGTGGTTTTTATTAGTGTTTTCAGGGATCCATCCAACAGTAAACCATATTTTGAAAAATATAATTCTTTTGCAAAACAGAAATAGTTTGAATTTGACATAGTTCAAAGGACAAGATTTCTGATTAAAAAAAAAAAAAAAAAATAGGGGCAGGAGGGTTGTTTCCCACAAATTGTCAACCCAGAAGCCAGATGGGATGAAAAGCAAAAGCTATGCAGGCAGCTACAGAAAGATTAATCCCAATTTAGCTAAACGTGAAGGACTGTACATTTCAGTGGTTTAGAAGACACCATCTCACAGGTTTTTGTAAATGTTCTATCTCTTATTCCAGAAACTGAATTGAGCTCCAACACTGAAGATAATTCAGCTCTGACAATGTGATTGTTGTGCTGTTTTTTCTTTCATTCATATAGTAAGCATTTGTCCAATAGGTACTTATCAAGTATCTATTATACCCTATATAATTAAACAAGCTCCTCACATATATGGTTCCATGCTATACACATAGTAGGCACTCAAAAAATGCTTGTTTTATGTACAGAATAATATAATTGCCTTTCCCTCTTACTATTTTACTTTTTCCTATATTTTATACATTCGAAAAACAACACACTTGCAAACTAAAATCTAACATGCATTACTAATCTTATCAAAAGAGTCTCAATATTTTTCAAAAAGAAAAATAAAATAAAAACCAGCCCCAAAACACTAAAACTTAGAACTGCTTTATATTTAAATACCAATTTACATCATATAAACACATTCATAATCTTCATTGGTTAAAACAGGTCAAAGGTTCATTGCTGGCTTCTTGTACCAGATAAGTCTCACAGTTCCAAAGAACACAACAGAATTTTCATCCAACACATATTGACTTGTGGAACCAAACAGCCTGTTTCGGTTTCATTTCAGCGCAGGTAGGAAGGCAAAGTAAAGAGTCTCACAGTAAAATGTTCATCTAACAGATAAAATGTCCTTGAAGGTTTGGCCGTTGTGCTCTTATTCCAGGGAGGAAATAATTCATGTTCCAATTATAGATAGGGCTTCCCAAACAGAAGAGTCTTCCAGAAGATGTTAATTCATTAATTTGACAAATATTTATTGAGTACCCATCTCATGCATTGGAAAACAAGGGTGACAAGACATAGTCCCTGCCCTCAAAGAGCTTACAGTCTAACAAGGCAAAAAAAAAAAAAAAACTTTAAAGAACTAGTGTACTCAAAAATAACATGGGTCTGCCTGCTCAGGAGGCACATCAAGAGGCTGTAAGATGTGTCTCTGGGAGTCAGGGCATTGCTCAAATTTTATCAAGTCAAATATCTAGGAGCCTCAGACAATCTGAGTCTGGTAAAATCTTAGCCTCAAAATCCCACAAAATTGCTAATAAGAGCCCAAGCCTTTGGCTTGAGGAGGATTCAAGGGGACCGTGTTTCATGACCACCTGTGCTTCTCAAGTCACAAGACATGTATCCCCAAAGAAGGTGGGGAATTCACCTTATGCTGGCTTATCTCTGGGACTTTGCTCTCCCTTTCGACACTGTGTTGGGAAGTACTCTGTGACCCTCAAGTTGGCATGGCTCAATTACCTTGAATTCTCCAAGTCACAAACAGTACGTAGAAAACACATCCAACTCAAGCCAAGACAATAGAAAGACACTCTGGAAACCTAATACCACATCCTATTTAAGCAGATCCCAGGTGCCAAGAAATAGTCCTTCCAACAAATAACACAATCTGCTAATTATCTGCGGACCTGTTCAAGTTGGTACTCCCAGATTCACTTACTACTTAGCAGTGATTGCTCTCCAATGGAGAGATGGCAGAAAGAGCCAAGGCTAGTGCGGGAAACATACAGGTTTGGGGAAGGGTGAACTCAGAGAAGGATCTAACCACCTTAGGTGGCGAACAGGGGCAAAGCCAGGGAAGGAATCATAGAACATGAACTGGGAGGTACCCCATTAACATCACACAATCCAGACACACATAGACACACAAATATTCCTTGGTAGACCAATTTCAGATATCTGATGGTTAATACATTCTGTGTGAAGTATAGCCAGGTCCTGGGAAGGGCCCATCATTCTTTACCCTTGCTTGGAAAGCAGGGTATGTCTTTTCTGCAGGAATGTCTCAGTGGCATAGTGAAAATCTTTGCTGTTCACTTATTTTTCTCAGCTTCCATAGTCGCTATTGCTTGACAACACCAAGCAACA
This sequence comes from Cabassous unicinctus, assembly GCA_029593785.1. NCBI lineage: Eukaryota > Metazoa > Chordata > Mammalia > Cingulata > Chlamyphoridae > Cabassous > Cabassous unicinctus. The sequence continues at coordinate 4,687 of JAQZBX010025741.1, read as the reverse complement.
CATTTGTGGAGGTGACCATGCCAGGCAGAAATACAAATAGACTTGGTTGTCCCTTCAGAAGGTTATTCATCTTGCTAAGCTGGTGCTCCAAGGTCACTCACCTGTTTCTCATAATTAGGACAAATTCTTGATTGTCCTTACTTCCACTCTTCTGAATACATCACAAACACTTTGCAACCTTCAAATACGAATTGCAGTCCCCCACTGGGTAAGACCCTGTGGTAGATGCTCTATTGATTGATGAAGACAAGGCAGTCCCACTCCCTCTTGTTTATATATGTCTTCATCCCCATATGATTTACAGATAAAGAGCCAGGGTGGAGGAGAAGGCCACGGACGTGGGGAGCCAAAAAGATAAGGTGCAAAAGAGATCTGGATGTTTAACCCCATTTTCAAAATATCTGCAGGCTCACCTCTCCCCAGATCTTGTGCCCCAGTGATAACTCTCCAGATACCACAAAGCAATCCCATTATTGAAGAAGAGGCCCCCAGCTTCCTACTGATGATAGATCCTAAGCAGAGTTTTCTGTTTTCCTTTTCTATTTTTCCTTTCTTTTTAAAAAACAATCCTCTGGATGCAAATTTAGGCATTGTTCAGATGAGACAGGAAAGAGATGATCCAAAGGAGTCAAGATTATAAGATAATTTTCCCTGTTACCCAGAGAGAGAGCGTGAGAGAGATTGCAGCATGATCCTATTTCTTCCTTCTGTAATATAATTTTGACTCTGCTTTATAATTCAAGCAAGAATGTTTTCTATTCTTGTTCTTATCACATGACTCTTTAATTTATCTGACTTTGACTCTCACCTGGGTTTCTGAAAAGAAGTCCCTCTAAGTATTTCGACCCATTGTCCCTAATATTTTAACAATTAAAATTTTTTAATTAAAATTTTAAAAATTTAAAAATTAAAAGGTTGACTTCAAAATCTTGCTTTGGCTTTCCTCTAGGGACTAAAAGACCTTACTTATCTTTTTGCTCTGAAAATACATTGACTGGCTAAAGCCGTGGTTCTCAATAAGGGGCAATTTTCCCCCATCCCCCACCTCTGGGAACATTTGACAATGTCTGGAGACATTTTTGGCTGTCACAACTGGGGTGGCACTACCGGCATCTTGTCAGTAGACGTCAAGGATGCCACTAAACATCCTATCATGTGTAGAACAACCCCCCATAACAAAGAATTATCCTACCAGAAATGTCCACTGTGCTGAGGTTGAGAAACTCTGGGCTAAAGGGATGCAATAGAAACTCTTCCGTTATTTTCCTACCACCACCTCCTTTTCCCATTTATTTTTAAGTGATTGGGGTAAAAACAACCAAGGCTGGACCTTCAAACAACTAGAAGTGAGCAGAAGTGATTCCAGCATGGAGAGGGCGATAGCTTTGGCATCAGGGAAATCATTCCGAGTATAAATCCTCCCACCATGATTTTCCTTACTGATTTAAACCTTGCAAGTCAGGTGATTATGCAGTGATTACAGTCCACCCTGGATTTTGGATGTCCCCATTCTTCACTCATGGGCTCCTAATGCTCAGGTTGAACTCTCCAGCATCTTCAGCGTTACCATGTCAATCTGAGGCTCTAGAGTTCAACCGAGCAACTGTGTCCACCTCTCTTGACAAAGCCACGTGGATGCTTATATATGGGGATGCATCACCTTATTCTAAATCCTTTTGCACATGAAAACATTTAATGCCCTGTGATTTTTTTCCTTTCTCTTAGATAAAAGCACAAGGTTACAAACCCTGTTATTCTTACATTGGAAAGAACTCCACAGTAGAGGCAAAAACAAATCACAACCACATACAGCATCATAGTTCACAGAAAACTGTGTACGCTTGTTCCCCATATAGGATATACTTCAAAGTAACAAAATAATTTTATCAACTGTAGTGTTCCTTCTTCCCGTTAGAAGTAAAAATTTCACCCCTTATGGTACATAAATATCAGGAAAAAAGTAGTCTTTGAAATATTTACGTCCAGGAGTTCTCTGTTGTTATTATTTGGTGTGTTTTGGTTTGTGTTCAAAGTGTTGGCAGCTTCAGTTTTCGTTTTCTCTCCATCCACGAGCATTCTTCCCAAATTTATATACCAGTCGCCGTCCATCCACACGTTCCAGAATTTCTCTTTTGTAGTAGTATCTGTAACAAAGGGAATTGCATAAGGTATTTGGTCAGATGAAGACTTCTGGGTAAATAAGGGATCCTGTGGCTTCATCATTTTCAGTCACTTAAAGCTCCTCACCTCATAGCTCGGCTGAGTTTTTCATAGGTCATGCTGCTGTTGTTTTTCTTTTTTCCCCACAGCTGAGCCACAGCTTCTGATTTCAAGAACCTGAAAATGCCCTCAGACCGGTCTTCCCACTTTATTAACCCTGGGTTCTTGTCTGGGTTCAGGAGGATGTCGCGGATAAATTCCCATAAATGCGTCCCTCGTGGATCTGACCAAAGAAAGTAGAAAATGGGGTTGTTAATGGCCTGCTTCACAGCAAGGAAGTGGGCAGAGGAAGCATCAAGTAAGAACATCTCCCATCAAGGTGGAGATGCTCACCTTCCACTCACCCTGGAAGCTAACCACAGACTGGTAGAAAAAAACAGAAATGAAAGAAGTTATTTGAGAATGAACTACCCAATTTTTAATTTTACAAATCAGGAAACTGAGACCCAGAGAGTTTAAGGGACTTGACCAAGATCAGACAGCTAGCAAGTGACAAAGTCATGACTAGGGAATTGGGTCCCTTAAGCCAGGGGCATGGAAGGAGGGGGGAGGGTCTTCTAATTATTGCTGACAAATTGCTTTACATTGACTTCAACTTGTTATTTCCCTGGAAAGCAACCACTTTTATTAATAACTCAACAAGGAAATCACTTCAACCCAGCAACCGTGCTTCAGCCAAATGCACATCAAAAGGGCTCTAGAATTTTAACTCCTAGAATATGTTGGGGAACAGGGGATGTTGTGCTGAGATTTGGTGGCAATTTGAAACGAAGCAGATATTGTAATGAGATTAGCAACCTAATTCAATTTTCTCCCACTGGACATAGGACGCCCCCATTTGGGGGAGCTGTGCTAATTCAGTTCTGTGGGATGACGTGGAGCAGCTAATGAAGCTATCACATCCCCTATAATTTCCAGATATGCCATCTCAATTTATTTCTCTTCACCCCCAACTCCATGTCTCTTATATTTCACATACTTTTACAAGTTTTTGTTTTTGGAGGAAATCTGGCTTACAATCTTGAAAATAATGTTCTTGGAATGACAACTCCACAAAAATAGGAATCCAACACTCAAGCAAAAGCAAGAGTAATAGAGCTCAGCTGTTTCTTCTCACCTCTCTCCTCTCCCCATCTTTTTCTCTGGGAGAGAGAGAAATCTCGAACCCTGTGTCCACAACAAGTTCTTAATTACTTGGTATCTCCATTTTAAAACACGACAGAATGAAGAGGAAATATCCTGTAGGACTCCTCTTTGAGAAACAGCTGGAGAGGAAGATGACTTTGTCTGTGAATGATGCCTCTACTTTCTCATCCTATCCAGTCTGAAATGAAATCGAGGCAGGTGCAGAGGCAATAGCTGTCCAAAAGCAAATAGCCTCCTGTTTTGCCCACCTTTAGGAGTCAATGGCCATCTGAAAGCCAGCCAACTTACTGTGCTTTTTGGTGTGGGACTTTGCAGGGTGGTCTTGTTCCTTTTTCATATCAGGGGACTCTGCTAAGGAGAAAAATGAGAGCCACTTAATTTACCTATTTCCTACAATTATCATTTTCATTCGTTCATCTATTCATTTAACCAAAATTTATCAAGCACTTACTACATGCCTGGCACTGTTCTAGGCACTGAGAATATAGTAGTGCACAAAACAAAATAGAGGTGATAAGTGCTATGGAGAAAAAAACAAAAACAGGATAAGAAATGGGGATAGAAGCACAGAGGTAGGTAATTTAATATAAGATGGTCACAGAAGACCTCTGATAAGGGGACCTGAAGGATGCAAGAAAGGCAACCATGCTGAGAGCTTGTGAAAGAGTCTTCCATGAATGAGAACAGTAAGTGCAAAGGCCCTGATGTCAGTGGGTGCTTGCTATGCTCACGGAGCTAGTGTAGCTGTGAGGAAAGGGGGGTGAGTGGGAACTGAGGTTCAGAGCCTTAGGGCCTGTGGGACTTTGTAAGGAGTTTAGCCTTTACTCTGTGAGAGATGGGAAGCCATTGAAGGATTTAGGTCCATTGGAAGGGCTGTATATTTTTTTTTTCATAATACAAAAATGTAAACATTTATAACAAAGAAAGTTGGAGGAGTGCTTTTTTGGCATGCAAAGTTACACTTTAATCAGCTTGACAAAGGGCTATTGACTGGCCTGAGCTCAGTACAGAGGGCTACAGTAGACTATGGAAACACAGATTAGGTTAACAAATGACTGATTATGGTAACTCTTGTGATTACCACTAAAGAAGAGATGATAGAGGCAAATGTATGAAATAAATCTTCCTGGGAAGCGGGTGTGGCTCAGTGGATAGAGCCCCCGTTTACCATATGGGAGGCCCGGGTTCGCGCCCCGAGGCCTCCTTGTGAGGGCACGCCGGCCTGAGCGGTGCGGTGGGCTGATGCAGCAACCTCACGGCAGGAAGCGGCTGTGGCGCAATGGATAGCGCACCCGTTTACCATATGAGAGGCCCCGGGTTC
>JAQZBX010025740.1:0-29345 GCA_029593785.1 Cabassous unicinctus | reverse complement strand
TTCCTCCACAAGGTCAGCTGTAGGTGATCAGGCAAATGGCTTGCTTCACTTCTCCTGGGGCCTTCTTTCCAACATCAAAACTGCTTCTCAAAAAACTGCTTCAACTCTGTTCTTTTCCTTGCCTTTTATACTCGATTCCCCACCCACCAAAGGGGTGGGGCTCAACGCCCTAATCATAACCTAATCATGCCCAGATTAACAAATCAGTTTACAAGTATGATCCAATTATATTTTTGGAATTCATAATTACATCAAATTGGCCAACGGTTACAAGGCCTGAGACAGAAATGATGAATGTGTCATTGAAAACTTGAAGAATGGCAGCCCTTGATTTAAAGTGGCAGAAAACTTGGCAAAATTGTGTTCTGTTGCGAGATGGAAGAAAGAATTTAAAAGTGATGAGCTTGGATATTTAGCTGAGGAGATTCCCAAACTAAATGTGGGAAGTGCAGCCTGGTTTACCCTTGCAGCTGATAGTAAAATGTGAGAGGAAACTGATAAGCTGAGAACTAACTTCCTGGGAACAAATGAGAAATTGATAGTTTGGAAAATTCTGAGCTTCCAGAAAACAAGTCCCCAAAGAATAGAGCCGCTTGTGATGATTTAATGGAACGTGGAACTAATCAGCCATTTCAGTGCAACTCAGAATTGGAAATGCAGTTATCCAAAGAGGATTTGTGGAAAGTCCTATTGAATGGTGGTTGGAATCTCATGTGCTACATGTGAAACCAAGTTTTTTGTGAGATCTGTATGAACAGAACCAATGCCAGCCCAGAATAAAAGGGACACAAAAGGGACAGATTGAAAGAAAAATGACTTCAAAGGTAGAACCATGGAAGCTGAGGTCTGGACTGAAGACATCTTCTCAGGCCAAGAGAGCAGACCCACCCATATATGTGAAAGGGTGAGTATACCCTGGAGCTTGGAGAGGGCAGGAATTCTGCCCCATTTTTCTGGAAGAGCATTATCACTTCTTGCTTCTTACAGGCCCTGGGGATCTCCGAGAGGCTGGCCACCACTCAAGTACTTGAGGAGGGTGGAGTCTAGAATTCAGCTGCCACCCTAATGTTTGATGAAGGTGGAGCTGAGGGCATGGTCATTGCACAAGCACTTGGAAGGTGTGGGGTTGTCACTCCATCAAACCCAGAGGACAAATCATCATTCCATAGATGACTCTCAGATCTTAAAACCTAATGGAACATGCTCTGCAGGGTTTCAGAACTCTTTGAGGTCCATAACCACTGTTTTCCTTACAATTTCTCCTTATGGAAATGGAAATGTGTATCCTATAACTGTCCCTCCTTTGGATATTGGAAGCAGATGACTTGTTCTAAGTTTCATAGGTCCACAGCTGGAGGGAAATTTTGCCCCAGGACAGACCATACCTATAACTGATTTTGATGAGACATTGTAATTAATATTGTTATTGGAATGATTTAAGGCTTTGGGGGATACTGTGATGGAATGAATGCATTTGCATATGGAAAGAACATGTATTTTGGGAGTCCAGAAGGTGTCGTGTGATGCTTTGAATCTGAATGGACCCCAGAAAATCATGTTCTTGAAGCTAATCCATTCCTTTTCTTGTGTAAACCTATTGTGTGTAGGACCTTTTGATTAAATTACTTCAGTTGAGGATCTTTTGATTAGAATACTTCAGTACAGCATGGCCCAGGGTGGGTCTTAATCCTCTTACTGGAATCCTTTATAAACGGGATGAATAAAGAGAGAAAGACACAGAAGCCAGAAGTTGAAAGCAACAAAACCTGGAATAAAAGGGAGAGACCAGCAGATGCTACCATGTGCCTTGCCATGTGACAGACAAGTCCAGGATCGCTGGCAGCCAGTCTTCAGGGAGAAAGCATCATCTGATGATGCCTTGATTTGGACATGTTCACGGCCTCAGAACTGTAAGCTTGTATGTTAGTAAAACCCCCTGGTAATAACCAACCCATTTCCGGTATATTGCATTCTGGAAGCCTAGCAGACTAAAACAAGAAGCAATCATCTGAATTGTCAAATTAAGAGTATCCCTATTTCTCAGATTAACAAACAGTTACAGAAGGTTTAATAGGACAAAGGAGTAATGCATGAGCCCAGTTTATACCTCCCATCCATACCATCATTTACTTTCATTTAACACTATTATTATTCTGCTAATTTGACTTTCCTTTAAATTATTGTTGTAGTATGGCTACCTTGATCAAATTCAATGTTTCTTGACTGAGTGCTATAAATAAAGAAACAATAAAATTTTGTTTCACTCTTTTTCTTCTTCTGCAACTGAGGAGATACATAGGGATATTTCCTTTCAGACAGCTGTTAAATTTATATTTATGTCCTTCCTGTATTTTCTCTTGGCTACTGAAATTCACTGTTCACTTGTTTAAGCATTCTCTGGATAGAATCTGATGTAATCCCTGGCAGATGCTTTAAGAGGGTTCCAGACTGGTGGATTCTGGCACGAGGGGCTTAGAAGGAAGTCAAGCAGATCTTTCATAATAAGGGATTGTTGAAAGGTACTGTATATAATTCACAATAGCTATGAAGTTATTCTATGACACATCCCTCTTAGCCTTAATGTCTCAACGGTTCTCTCATCTGCAACTGAGATTCCTAGTGGAACTTTCAGACCCCAAGAGCATTCTAAAACCCTAGTAACACAGTTATTACACCTGGCTTGACAGCCATTCTAGCATGGGACAATTGAGCCACATAAACTATACATCAGAAACATAAAGAAAATATTTTTGATAAGAGGAGACCCATCACTTTTAAGAATTTTTTTTTACAGAAATCACTTTATTTTGTATATTATACACTATTTTTGCCTCACTTTCATTTTTATTTGATATGAGTTAGATGATTTTCTTTCCATTCTGTTTATTTCCATGAATGGTTCTCTAGAGTTTCTCTCCACAAAAATTATGTTAGAAGTATGATATATAAAGAAATCACAGTTTTCATGTGTTTAGGAAAAGTCACTTGGAAAACTGAACATCGTTCTTTAACCTCTCAAAATAATTAACAAATTGATATTTAGTGCAGACTACAGAGCTGTAAAAGAAACTTATGTAGTACCAAAATGTTATTATTATCACTTACTGTACCAAAAAGGAAAGACAGCAGGCTACATTGTTTTTGAGGATTCTCAGTATCTTTTTATGCAGTCAATTTTTAAAGGTGTTTTTTAGTAAAGTTTCTGAGGAGACAATTTTTCCCAAATATCCTTTTATTAAGAACTACCTTATATATTAGCTTGAGGCTTAGTGGTAAGTGAATGAGAATAATATATTATAATCATTGGGTTTCCTCCCTGTAGCAGTTTGATATTTGTTTATGAATTCAAAAAATATATACTGGATTATCTCTGCAAACTGGTCTGTTTCTCTGGGCATACTAAATTGTATTAACTTCAGAGGTTTCACTTTTACTTGATTAAATTATGATTAGGGCTTTGATTGGGCTAAGTCAGTAAGATGTCGAGTCAGAGAAAATGACATGGCAGAGGAGAAAGTTGGAGTTTTGATACTGGAGCCCCAGGAAGTAAACACACAGGAGAAGATCACAGAGGAATAGAGATGGCTCCATAGACACGGCAGAGGCCCCAGAAAGAGAGAGAGCCTGATAGTCTACAGCTGACCTTGTGGAGAGACCAGAGCAGCTGAGACCAGAGAAGAGAGCCCCGGGAGAAAGACAAGACTTATCCCAGACTACAGTTGATATCAGAAGAAGCTGGGACCACAGAGCCTCAAGAGGAAGAGGAAGGATGAACCCTCACAGACATCACCCGCCATCTTGCTCAACACATGGCAAATGATATTGAGTAAGAAAGTACCTCTTATGGTACTTGGAGTTGGACTCTTTAGGGCCTGGTAACTGTAAGCTTCTACCCTAACTAAATACCCTTTATAAAACCCAATAGATTTCTGGTACTTTGCATCAGCACCTCTGTGGCTAACTAATACACTCCCAAAGTACCTACTTTAGATTCTATTGTAAAGGTATTCATGTTATAAATATCTGAAGTTTATTTAAAAATTTTCAAATACCTTTATTCAAATCGAGTGCATATAAATAAACTAACTAGGAAAAGTTATACAAATTCAGATTTACAAAATAAAATCCAAAATATCTAGAAAAAATTTTAAAGCCTGGTTTTCCCAGTTGATGACATTCATCAATAAGTCAGAGTACTTTGGTCAGAACTCCAAAACACCAGTCTTCTCTCTCACGTGCTATTAAGTTACTCTTTAGCAGATCTGAACAACTATATGTAATCAAACTTGGTCACAATCAAGGAAGTTTAACAGGAGTGCCAAAACAGCTTAATTATCATGGGCCCAGGCTAGATAGCAAGTTCATACAGCCTGTATTAGTTAGCCAAAGGGGTGCTGGTGAAAAGTACCAGAAATTTGTTGGCTTTTATAAAGGATATTTATTTGGGGAAGAAGCTTACAGTTACCAGGCCATAAAGCATAAGTTACTTTCTTCACCAAAGTCTGTTGCCGCATGTTAGAGCAAATGGCTGCCGATGTCTGCAAGGCTTCCTCTTCCTCCTAAGGCTCCATGGTCCCATCTTCTTCCAATATCAGCTGTAGGCAGGGATAAGTCTCATCTCTCCCCCAGGGCTCATTTTTCTCCGGGCTCAGCTGCTCTGCTCTCTCCACAAGGCCAAATGTAGACTCTCAGGCAAAGGGCTCATCTCTCTTCCTGGGGCCTCTGCCATGTCTAATGGAGCCTTCTCTCCTTCCTCATGTATCTGCTTCTCTGTGTGTTTACTCCCTAGGGCTCCAATATAAAAACTCCACTTTCTGCTCTGCCATGTGGTTTTCTCTGTAAGTCCCCACCCACGAAGAGGGCAGAGCCCCAATGTCCTACTGATGTGGCCCAATCAAAGCCTTAATCATAAATCATATAAAAGTGAAATCTCTAAATACAATACAATCTAATATGCCCAGAGGAACAGACCAGTTTACAAAGATAATCCAGTATCTATTTTTGGAATTCAAAAAACAATGCCAAACTACTACACAGCCCAAGATGGAATTCCTCATAGTTTTTTTTGTTTTTGTGTTCTTTTTTCAACAGCCTTATTGAGATATACTTTACATATCATAAAATTCACCCATTTCAAGTGTATAATTAAATGAGTTTTAGTAAGATTACTGAATGGTACAACTATCATCATAAATCCATTTTAAAATTTATTCCCTCCAATAAGATCCCTCATACTCATTTACAGTTAATACCATTCCATCCCCAATCCCAGAAAACCACTGATCTACTTTCTGACTCTATAAATCTACATTTTGGCACCTTGCGTATAAACAGAATCATGCAATATGTTGTCTTTTCTGTCTGGTCTATTTCACTTAGCAAAATGTTTATGAGGTTCATCTATGTTGTACATGTGTCAGCAGTGAATTCTTTTTCATTACTGAATGATATACTATTTTATGGAGACCATATTTAGTCTATCCATTCAGCAGTTGATGTCCATTTAGCTTGAGTCCAATTTTGGGCTGTTATGAATAATGTTTCTATGAACATTCATGTGCAAGTCTTTGTGTAGACATGTGTTTTTATTTGAGTGATACCTAGAAGTTTGATTTCTGGGTCATATGGTAGTTTTACATTTAATTTTTTCAGAAATTTCTAACCTCTTTTTCAAAGTCATTACAACATTTTGCATTCCCATCAGTAATTTCTGAGAATTCTTGTTTATCCACATCCTTGTCAACATATATTATTACCTATCTTATTAATTGTGGACACTGCAGTGGGATTGAAATTGTATCTCATTGTGGTTTTAATTTGCATATCCCTTATGACAGATGATGTTGAGCATCTTTTCATATGGTGTTTAGCAATTCATGTATCTTCTCTGGTGAAATATCTGTTCCTACCTTTTGCCCATTTTTGATTGACCTATTCATCTTACTGAATTGCGAGAAACCTTTGTAAATTCTGGATACAAGTCCTTTATCAGATATATGTTTTTAAAATATTATTTTGTTGCTTGTCTTTTCAATTTTTAATGGTACTTTGGAAGGACAAAAGTTTTAAATTTTGACAAGGTCTAATTTATCACTTTTATCTTTTACAGTCTATACTTATGGTACCATATTCCATAAGGCTTCCTTACCTCAAAGCCTCAAAGTTCTTCTATTTTTGCTTTTTAAAGTTTTATTGTTTTAGCTCTTACATTTAAATTTATGATCAATTTTGAGTTAACTTGTGCATATAATGGGAGATGAGGGTCTAAATTCATCTTTTTGAGTGTGGATATTCAATTCTTCTTATATCATTTGCCAAACAGACTATATTTTCTCCAGTGCATTTCCGGGTTGAAAATCAATTGACTGTAATTATAAGTATTTATTTCTGTACTCTCAATTCTGTTCCATTGATCTCTATGTCTAGCTTATGACAATAACACACTTTCTTGAAAATTCTTAACTTTACAGTAAGTGTTGAAATTGGGAAGTTTAGTTACTCCAATTCTGTTTTTCTTTTTCAAAATGGTTTTGGCAACAAATGCAAACCTCTTTTGCATCGCCACATAAATTTTAGGATCTGCTTGTCAATTTTAGCTAAAAACAAACACACAACAACAAAAACAAAAATCCTGCTGGAACTTTGATTAGAAATGTGTTGAATTTATAGATCAATTTGGGGAGAATTGTCATCTTTACAATATCAAGTCTTCTATATTTGAACATGGAACATGTCTCATTTTATTAAGATTCCCAATTTCTTTCATCAGATTTTTGTAATTTTCAGTGCATAATTATTACACTTCATTTGTTAAATTTATTCTCTTCATTGGTTTTCATTATTGTTGTTGATGTTTTTTGTTTGTTTGTTTGCTTGTTTTGGTCAAGGGTTTTATAATACACAATTTATAATCTCACAGCATACTGAGTGTGAAAAGGGTATAAAGATAGAGAGTGGGAGGAGTTAATGTGAATATTGGACAAAATAAGCAGAAGTAGTAGCCCTGGAAAAGGGCCAGACAATCACAAAAACAGATAAAGTACAAATAGGGGATGATTAACATTTTCAATAGTGGCTAATAATGAAATGCTGGACTCAGACTGCTGAGGTTTAAACTTAGACTTTGACATGGACTAGAATTTGGTCTTAAGCAACTTGTCTAACAATTCTATATGCCAGAGTCTGTATTTATAAAATCTGTAATGTAATATTACTTGTGTATCATTCCAACATTATGGATTTCCCTTGAGAAGTAAATGAGATAATAGATGTAAAGTGTTTAGAACAGTGTATGAAACACAGTAGATACTCAATAACTAGTTAAATGTGAGCTTCCTAAGGGCTTTCAATCAAGAAAAGAATGGAATGTGACTTTATAAATGAGGGCCACAGAGAGAAGAAAAGTCTAGCAAAACAATATACTTTGGCCAAAGGATAACCAACTCAAAACCAGGCTGGAACCCAGAAGATGTAAGGAGTTAAACTTAGTTTTTGCTTCTCTTGTTTTTAAATGGATGGACTGCCTTAATATAATATTATTGGCTTCTCTTCCCATCCCTATCTAATCATTCCTATCTGTGGGAGCAAGGTCTTATTGATTGAAGAGTCTGGAAAAACATACTGGACATACTCCATTTACCTCCTTTCTTTGTTGGGAAGCCAGCCTTCCAATAGGAAGAATACATGTTCTCCACCTCTTTCACAGGGGTAGGCCCTCCAGAGGGAGGGTCGCCCAGTTCCACACTGTGACTGAGTGGTAGTTTTAATTCTCTGGTTCAATATTCAGAAACCCATTTGGCTATATATTTAAACTTTATTCTCTACCTCAGCTTTTAAAATAAAAAAGGTAATATTTCAGTCTCCAAATGCCTGACTCATGGTTGATTGGGAACCAAGAATAGCCCCTCCAACACAGCTTTTAGGACAATGGCTTGATAGGACTGGTGTGAGAAAGCAAATAATGGACAGGGCAAATGAAACCTCTGTTGTCAATTCCCTGCAGTCAGGCGTCATGGGAAAAATAAAGATAACTAAAAAACCAAGGCATGAGGGAGCCAGGGAACACAAATTCTTGCCCCAGGATATGGAACATATATTCCAAAGCTTTTTGTTATTTCCAAGCACAAAGCAGTCAAAGTTAAGTAAGAAAAAGAATTCATGTTCTTCTAGCTAACCTGACTTTTATTCCAGTAGAGCGGAAGGATAGCCATCAAATGACTATATGCAGAGAGAGCATAAGCAGCAGTATTAAACCATAACATCATTAGTTCTCAGTTTGGGGTATAGTATATAATGGATCATGGTGGTTATTTAAAATGAAAATTTTCTTGAATTACTTACAGAAATTCTGATTTAATATATCCAGGAAGCACTCAGGAATATGCATTTTAAAAATCTTGTTGAAATGGTCCACACCTTGAAAATCATTTGATGATCTTATAAACTGTCAGTTTTATGTAGCAAGGAGAATATTTTCTCCTGTTCTTTTTGGCTAAATGACGAAAGAAAACAACTTAAGGCAGGTTCTGGGGGGAAATTGGCAGGGGTATTAATAAAATATTCAGTTTGAAAATTGGACAAAGTCTCAATATTTTTTTCCAAAAAATTATTTTATTATCAGTATCCTAAAAAATTACACTGTGCAGACCCACTAGCTACAGAAAGTAATATGTATCGAAGTAACTTAATCCTTTTGGCAATTACTATCTTGCTAGCTACAATTTCTCAATCTTGGGGGGAAAAAAAGCACTGAAACCTGCCTATCTATAAGCAATAAACCATCTGAAAATTCTAGTTGCCTGATGGATTAGGTAGGTCCATGTATAAGCTCCTTGAAAGACAAAATGCTTTTTACGTTCAATGTGTTATGATGATTGTTTCATCTTATTTGAAAATGTCTCAATTAAATGTAAAAGACAAATTAATATTTACATGATAAATGAAATAAATAACAATAAAATAGAAAATTTGTCTTATACATCTTAAAATGGCTCCAAGTTTTTAGACATTTCAGTTCTAACTATAATATCTTTAGCTCATCCAGGGATTTGCTATACAAAAATAACTTATTTCCAGAAACTTTCAAAAGCCTAATGTACCATTAAGTACTTTGCATGCCTATTCCACACATACAGAAAACAAAGCTGTACTGTCAGACAGTGACAAAATGTTAACAGTGAATTAGATAAGCCTTTGTCCAAATAGTCCAATACTTCAATTCCTCAACACTTATTTAGTGTTGTTAATATACTTCAAATAGATCTTAATCAAAACATATATAACACTTTATCAAATATATGTGTTTATATAAGTCTCTCTTCACATGACCATATACTTCAAGAGGGCAGGGCCTCTAAATTATTTTTATTTTTCTCTCTAGAACATAGGAGTATAGCATTGTAGTTAAGCAACTGATTGTTGTACTTGGGAGTCCCTTATTTAAAATTCTGAGTCTGCCACTTATTAGCAGTGTGATAAGTCATGTTGCTTAATGTTTCTGGGCCTCATGTTTCTGATTTATAAAAATAAAACAGTCAGACCTACCTTATACAGTTGGTTGATGCCATAAATGAGATAATGTGCATGAAGCTATGCCCAGCACATCAGAAGTCTGCATTAAATAAAGTAGCAGTTACAAAGTAGCTGCAGCAGCAACAGTATTATTAGTAGTATAATACTTGATGCACAGTATCCACAAAATAAGAAATTGTTGAATAAATTGGATTAATGAAAAAAATGTATAAACTTGGTTTATCCTGGCATCATGCGTGACCAATATAAGTATCAGGATCTCTTATTACAATTAAAATACTATATTTCTATCAATACAGTTTCTTATATACTTTATGGTCTCTAAACATTGGAAATTTACTATGAAGAGATATAAAACTGGTTAGTTGGAATCCATAAACCACAGAAAGACACAGGCAGCAGAGTGGAGATACTGCATATATGATGGTTGGGCTCATGTGTCAACTTGGCTAGGTAATGGTGCCTGGTTGTTGGCCAAGCAAGGATTAGCTTAATTTTACTGTGAGGACATTTTGTGGACTTAAATCATTAGTAACTTGATTGCATCTATGGCTGATTACATCTACAATCAACTGAGGAGATTGCCTTTAGCAATGAGCGATATCTCATTGAATCAGTTGAAGGCCTTAAAAGGAGAAGTGATGATTTCAGCAGTCAGAAGAGAGAATTTCCATCTCTACTTCAGCCAGTCAACTTCGCCTAGAGAATTCATCGAAAACCTTCATAGGAGTTCCCAGCTTGCAACTAGCAAGCTGCAAGAATTTGGACTCATTCTCCCCACACAGTCATGTGAGTCAATTTTATCAGTCTCCTAATATTTGCTGATTATCTCCTGTCAGTTCTGTTTCCCTAGAGAACCCTAAGACAGCATGTAAAATAAACATGTATCCTCTGATCCAAACTCCCATGTTATCTCCTGGTGAGCAGGCCAGGAGGCTGTCTTTTACACAGACTTGACATCAAAGTGGACTGGATAATGGGTATGTATGCCCTACTCTGTCTAATGGTAAGGGAAACCTAAAACATTCTTAGTTTACATAGAATTCTAGGACAGAGAAGCAATTCAAAGTGGAAAAGTGAACTCAAAAGAGAACATTCCAAAAAGCCCAGATGATACAGTATAGGCGTCTGTTCTAGTTTCCTGGCTACCAAAGCAAATACCATGCAATGGGCTGGCTTAAACAATGGGAATTTATTGACTCACGATTTTGAGGGTAGGAGAAATCCAAAATCAAAGTGTCATCATGGTGATGCTTTCTCTCAGAAGAATGTGGTATTCTGTGGCTGGCTGACAGCGAACCTTGGTCCTTGGATTTTCTGTCACATGGCAGTGTACATGGCACCTTCTCCTGGTTTCTCTGGGTTCTATTGACTTTTGGCTCCTTCCAATGGCCTTTTTTCTCTATATGACCTTCCCTATAAGACCTTCAAGAATAGGATTAAGACCCATCCTGATTCAGCTAGGCCACACATTAACTGAAGTAATTTCATTAAAAGGTCCTATTTACAATGGGTTCATACCCAAAGGGATGGATTAAGTTTAAGAACGTAGCTCCAAGCCAAAACAGAGTCATTAAAACTGAACATTGAAAGTCATCAAACTGAAAACTCTAAATCCTAGCACTGTGCTCAAATGGATTGTATCAATGAGAGCACTGTCATCACTTGGATTGAAATTATATCAGAGAAGCAACCAACAGAGCACCATGAAAAAATACAGAAATACCAGTTTCTAAATGGACAATTTTTATTGAATTTGACAAAACCTTATGAGAGACACAATAAAGCAGGGAACAGAGGTGGCTTAAGCGATTCCCAGGTCGGTTCCCAGTGCCTCCTAAAGAAACAAAGAAGACAAACAGACACAGCAAGTGCAAACAATGAGGGGGTGGGGAGAAATGAATAAATAAATAAAGAGAAACTGCTAAACTATAAAAAACACAGATGTGTAATAAAATATATTAATTGGATTCCATTAAGAAGGTCCAAAAATTGAGCATGCCTTTATATTAAAGAAGTATATTTATAGAAAGAAAACTATTTTCTTTAATCAGCATTTTCAAGAAAAAGTGTTCTAATTAGATTCACATCTCCCACAAATGAAAGGTCCTTTACCTAAAGTGTTCTGATTTGTTTTACAAAAAGCATATGGTTGATGTTTCTTATATCCTTCCATTTTCAGTAAACCAAGTCTTATCTATACCCTAGTTCTGACCTTTATGCTTCAAACCATAGCATTAGCATATAAACCTCCTTGCTATGACCTTGCTAATACTCAAAATTAAGAGAAAAAAACCACTTATCAAAAACAAGATGTTTCTAAGGCTTCTGTGTCCTTAAGTGTCTGTTGAGAAAATACCAGGAAACTCCATGGGAGCATTCATTCTGCATGGCCTTAATTGTCCCAACAAATTAAAGAAAGCCTAGCATCTGCCATAAGTTTTGGGAGCGTTCTACACATTATAAATTTTATCACCCTTTTTATCCATTTCAACATTAAGTGTCTAGGTCACTGCTGTGGAAATGCTCACCCAAATGTCCTTACTTGAATATGTTGCAATCAGCCCACTCCCCTCTACATTTCTGACATCTCATTCATCATTCCACTCACCCTTAAAACATTAGTCCTGCATACTTCAACATACAAAAAGGTCCATCCTCCTACTCTGGTTTTTAGATTGAGTTGGAAGAAATCTTAGAAATGTTGTGATCTACTTCCCTGAAAATGGTAAAGAAGTAAACAAACATCATTTTATACCCATTATTTGCTGGTTAGTAATGAAGCTGAGATGGAATCTAGGTATATTTATGCCTGACTCTGAGCTCTTTGCACCACAACATGTTCCTACCCATTATAAAAAGCCTTTCCCCTTCCCATCCTTCAGTAAACTACCTGAAAATACTTTCAACTGTATATTTAAATGTACAATTAATACAAAGCATGAGTGTAAAAATGAGTTAGCCACAACCATTGCCAGCAAAGAGTTTCATTAAAAAATAACTTAAGATGAATGATTTAGAGAAGTAGTTTCTACAAAAATGAAAAAGAAGCAATAGTAATGAGGAAGACTATATCCAAACATGCAGATTATTTCAAATTCTTTATGGACAAACAAAATCACCCTTTCCAGCCCCAGACACAGATATTCATTTACCAGCTGTAGGTCTCTATTTGAACAACACCCTCCCGACAGTCATAGTTACCGATCATGTTATTACTTACTATGTGTTAGTAAATCTTCATCATGGTTCTGAGATACAGGTACAATTTTTATGTCAGTCTTGAGGGAGCACCACAGAAATTGCAAGTAAATAAACCCAGAATCCAACTTGTCTCAGTGGATAGCATCGACAGTCACATAGTCCCTTAATGTCTGTCTTCCCATATCCAATTAGTCATCCTTTATACTGTTTATGTCATTATGTTCTATCCCCCAAAATATTGCCTTCATCTAGCCCCTCTCTATTTCTTACCTGAATGACTCCAATTGTCTCCTAACTGGTGATTCTCCCTCTAGTTGTATGCTCCTTCAACCTATACTTCACACTTACTAAACTTTTTAAAACTCAGGTATTAACAGGTGTTCCCCCCCACCACCATGCTTTAAGCATCTTATTATCTACAGTGGTAGTTTTAAGTCTTTGTGCCAATTTCCACTGAAAAATTTTCCTGTTGAGAAAATTTGTTCTAAAACAACTATCCAACAAATAAAATACATATTCCTTAGTATGGCACTTAAGTGCTTCCATGACCTGATTTATGTCCTTGCCTTTAGCACTATCCCTTCCCTAAATTCTCTTCAAACCCTACTCTCCTGTGTGCTCAGTTATTCATGCTTCTCCAAGTTTCACATTTAGTCTTACCTCCACTCTACCTTTACCTGGAATGTTTTTTCTCTTCATCATTTCCAGCTCCCATCTAAATGGCCAACAGTTTTCATCTTTCAAGGTTAATTTCCTCTCTTCAGCCTTCCTTAGCCCATGTAATAATTGATTCATCTCACTTGATTAAACTTTTATGGATTTCTAGCATATATTCCTAACATACTGTAATTTTTGCAAGTTCCGTAGTAGACTATAACCTCCTTTACAGAGATGGACTGTAATGTATCCATCTCTGTATGCTGTCAATGGTAAGAGCTACATGATATCTGGCACAGAGTGGTTCCTAATTTTAAAAAAGTGAATAAAAAAGGAATGCATTTACTTTTATTCAAATTATAGTTCATTTACTACTTAAAAAGAAGAAACTTAAAGCTAAAAAAATTCCAGCTGAACTTGAAAGGGAGACAATCTGCGTCTAAGTGTAGAGTTCTTTTAGCAAAAGAGTAAACACGAAATGAGTGACACTGAGAAAAAGAAAAGAATTTTATTCTGAGGATACTCCAGGGCCTTAAATTTGAAAAGGGTAGCAGACACAGATTTGAATTTAATTTGCAGATCAGGCTCCAGAAATAGATGCCAATCAAAGAAAGCACATCACCTAAGAGAAGGAGACACTAATACAGAACTTAGAAAACACCAAGACCAACTGTTGGGAGATACAGGAAACTCTCCACGAATATCTCACATTTATGCAGTCTGAGTCCTCTGAGCAAAGGCATTTACAGCCAATTTACAAATGTTTGTATAAGAAGGCATTCCAGGATAGGAAAGCTTAGCAACAGCAACCTTCCCACCACTACCAACAGCTACACACACACACATACACACACATTCTTTTGGGAGAGGAAGATGGGCAGGTCACCATCAGTCCTATATAAGACTTAGAGGGATTTTTTGCTGTTGTTTTTTTTTTTTAATTTCAGGGCTCTTCTCCCACATCATGTATAGATATCTTCTGACTCTTATTACTTACCCTGTGTGAATTGGAATTATGGGAACTGATGCAACACATATTCTGGCTGCTGCTTTTACTGTAATTAACTGTCTTTTCCCTTGACCCAGAGGCCTTGTATTTTTTTGTCAGTGTGTGTGTGTGTGTGTGTGTCTATTAAAATAAAAGTATATATTCATATATATTCACACTGAATATAAATATATATAGTCATACAGTATGTAAACTGTAGCAGATTGACTTGTTATGTTAGTAGGGTTAAATCTCAGAATCTTCAGAGTTTATGACTTAATATTAACTGTGTTTTAATTTCTGTTTATTGGTGAAGTGTCCTTGTCCATCCTTAGTTCTGTAGAACTACCAAATTAACAAATATTCCTATCTTTTATATTGTCTTATCTTTATATTTGCTGACCTAACTGTAGCTCCCTGAAATTAATGAAAGGTATTTCAATGAGGCTCCTCAAATAAAGGCAATGTATCATTTCTCATATGGAATTGTGAGAAATTTTTCACATGGCAGGTGTGCTTACTTGTGAAGGAAAAAGAACACCAAGTTAAACAAACACTTTTTCTATCACCAAATCATTAAATATTTGAGTTCTACCAAATTGTAGTTCTGGAATATCTGTGAAAAATTATTTTAAAAACACATGAAGATGTAGGAATTCCTTATATGTGAATAGTTGTGGTGACATGGCATACTCATTTGAAGAGTTTAGAATGTAAAGCCATAAAATCAGCACAGAGTTTTAAAACATTATGTGACTATGAGGTCTAGGAAAGATTTTCCAAAATATTGGACTATTAACAAACAAAATGGGTCATTCTTTTCATTCAGAAAGACAATTTCTATGCTGAAGAAGCAGAATGATAAAATAGAGGTAGAATTAAAATAAAAAGAAAATGAGTAAGAATTCTAATTTTCCTAATATTTGCTTATTTGATAGCTGTTTTCTCTTCTAGAAAATTGGGGTAGTTTTATATTATCTTATCTCCCAACTATCTCTCTCACCCTAAGATAAAGACAATAAACAAGTTATTGATTTCACATCAAAACTTAACTTGTTTAAATTAATCCTGAGCAGTGTAATTTTAGAATAAAGTTTGTATTTACTTATTTATTTGGTTGAGGTAAATCTATTGTATCAAGTTTACTTAATATGTATTGAAAATAAGAATAACGAGGACCAGGTTAATAGAATGTCCATAGGAGGACTAAATTCTAAATTGAAACAACTTGGAAAATACTAAAAGACATGGGGCATTTTAAAATTGAATTTCATTTAAAGTAATTAATTTTCATTGATTAATGAAAAGCCGTGTTGGAAGGCTCTTTTCATCAATATCCTTTCTCTGATATGTTTTCAGTTTGATGTTCTGTAGAGTGTGATGTTTTTAAGATATTTCAGCTTTAATTACAGTTCCTTTCATTTCATCTAATGAAAAACTCAAATGGAACCTTGCTAACAAAATTTTATTTCCAACATATAGCATTGTGCAACATTAAAGTTTCAGCTCTTTATTATTCTGTGTACCACTCTTCATGCTCTTCATCTATATCAGAACATTAACCCAAATATATATGACACAGACTATGATCAAGTTATACTCTTTAAATTTCATGGTTAAATGTAACAAACTGATATAAAAAGAAGCAACACTCTTGCTCTCACAGCTTGAAAAGTCACAGCCCAATCCTTCCCTCCTTTCAGCCTCATAACGGATAAGTAACAGCACTCTAAATAAGAGCAGATAACAATGGTGAGCTGAAGTGTCCTCTCCTCTAAGAAACCTCTAACTTCACTTTAATTATAGCTGTTGAGTGTCAGAGGACATGAAATACAGAGAAGCCAAGAAAAGAAAGAAGTGTTAGATAATCTTCAGCGTTGTTTTAATACCACCATATACAGAAATCACTAGAAAAATACATCTGGTTGATGTAAAATTAGATGTTAAAACACTCAAGAATATACCTTAGGTAATAATTCTACACCATTAAGTGAATTGATGATGTACTCTAATGGGTAGCTTCCTCATCAACTTTTTGAATTATGCAAAATTGTGTGCCAGACTTCTTTATAATTTACACAATTAGAAACAAATTCTGCCCTTTATTATGCATATTTTCCTTTAATTTTGATATATGCTACACATTTGAATAACTTGTCTTTTTCAAAACTTGAATATAGATACTCATTTTAAGTAGCAAAGTTCAAGTAGTTTTCTCCCATTTCTCTTACTTTGCTTCCACCCAATTTCTGTCTATACCAGTCACAGCCAACAAACTTTCTGATGGGCCATGATTTAAATCCACTAGCGCTGACCTTTTCTGGCATTTCCAAACCTGGTCAATGTAGCCAGTTACAATCTGGTGCTAATGACTTCAATATTACCAGTGTCTTCACTTTATGGACCATATGAATTAGTTTTGTGATGTAAACTGGGATTTTACTCCTAATTTTGGAAATTGTCTCTTGGTTATATTGAGGACTAAGTAAGGAAATTTGAATGGGAAAATAGACTGGCTACCATAATAAAAATAACTCACCAAATCATATTATTGACAATACAATAATATTACTTCATTTACAACACATACACACATACTGCCACACAACAAAGCATGTCTTTTCATAATATGGTGTAACATGTATTTGATCTAGACAAAGGTAACAAACATTATCTCTAAGGGAAATGTGTAGAATGTGAACAGATGGCCAGGCAAGAGATCTAGAAGATCAGTCATAGATCTACCACAAATTAGTTCTCTGACCTTGAGCAAGCACTTAAACTTGATTTCTTCTTCTATAAAAATAGACCAAATGATTTCTAAATTTTCTTTCTCTGATTCTAAGTTATTGGCTATACATTTAGTCATGTAATATTAATATCATTTTCTCATCTCATGTGAGTAAGATCTGATTAATTTTTCCTATTCTTTTCCTATATTATTTTGTCTCTAAGTCATTTGTTTTAATGTCAAGATAAACTGATTTGGAATATGCCCATCATAAACCTTAGATTATAAGCATGCACAGAAAGATAATATACATATTCAAATTGGCTATAAATTACTTGGGAGCTACTTTACTACCATAATAACTTTATAACTATAATATTCCATTCCTTCACAAAGAATGTATCAAGTATTTACCACTCCTGGCAATAAAGGAATAAAGATAAATAATACATGGGTTTTGCCTTTGAGACTCTGAATGGATTTAAGAATGACCAATAGACAGGGACTAAAAATACTGAGACAAGTTTAACAACAATAAAAATAACAAAGAGAAGAACAAAAGAGATACAGAGATGCAACAGAGCCAAGTATCTATGGGGCCACCCTTAGAAAACCTATAAACCATTACTAGACAAATTTTATAGACAAATGAGTTCTAATGAGCAGGATGTTCATGTTTCAAGAATAACTATCACCATTAAAAAGATGTAAACCCTCATACCTGTCATAAAGTTCTAATACTATGAGAAACAGCTCCTAGAGTCTAGATAAATAGGGAAAAGGCACACTCAGATATGTTCCCATTATAACTCTGATGATCTGTGACAGTGGATCATCACATCTCTTGCATCTTTGGAACTAGCTAATTGCATATGTTCCTAAAAACAGTTTTGTAAAATGAAAGTTTCCACTGGTTACAATACTCTATCCTTAATGCTACTCTGCCCACATTTTTTTAAAAAAGACATCACTGTCAATCAAGAATTATTTTTAACTTTTTGACTGGTTTCTTCTATATTAAAAAAAAAGTCAGGAAATAATTAAAATTTCAAGAAATCAAATTTAAATATGAAGTAAAACAAATGATATAGATGTAAATTTAAAACAATTTATTTAATTAAAAGTAAAATACTTTTAAAAAAATTTTTGGAAGTTCATAAATTTTATCTTGTGGAAAGATTACAATAAATATTCTATTGCAGTCTAGCAATTAACAGTTTTCTTTCTTAAACATGGAAAAAGGAATTGCAAACTAGATATTTCATATTTACCAGCCAGTATTGAGATTCAGGTGGGGTCAGAGGTCCAAGCCACGCAATTAGAGACCAGTAGCAGATTTTTCAGAGTTGCTAAAAACTGAAAGAGTTGGTCACCTATAACTTTAAATCTCACCTCAATGCCTTCAGAGAGAACCTTGATGTAAGTTCCATACTCCCTGGAAGATTTCATTCATTTTATAGTAACAAATAGAAAACTTCATTCTGCAGAACTGCTAATCTAACACTCTAAACATTTTTGAGAAACATTAGCAAGAGAATAACGAGAGTCAATCATTTCAAAATACAATTTATTTTATTTATTTTGCTTACAATTAAAAAAAATTTAATATGAATAAAGTGGGTATTATACCTCACAGTAAAGTCTAATGGTTTAGGATGGTTGATAAATATCAATTTACCCATCTATGTTATAACTAACTTTATAATATATATAATATAAATAACATATATAGTAACTATTATAATAAGTAATCATCTAAGTTTTAACACATTGTACCAATACCTATTACCTAAATGGCTGCTTAAAATTATTTTTATAGCAATGAGGGAATGACATAGTTCAGTAAACACTTGGAAATAAATCAATTGATTCAATAAATAAATAGGTTGGATAGTCAAATAATCACTTTAAAGAATATAATCACTATTCACTATTAGTTATGTCATACTTTCTATGTAACAACTGGATGGAAAGCAAAGAATTCTGTCAACTTACCATATGGACAGTCCCAAGTAAAGAATGTGGTCAGTGAATTCATTAATTGTCAGTTTGGAACACTCTCTCCCTGCCAATATTGAGTAGATGTAACTAAATAAACATAAACCAATCACTAACCACAAATCACAAATAAACCAATCGCTAACCATAAATCACTCATAAAAATAACAGGAGAGATTTTCATTCTCAATGGACAATTGCATGAAGGCAATCATTCACCATCTTGAGCCATAAAAATGGTGGGCTAAAGCTAAATACTCAGGGTATTCACACTTCACTCCATATGGTAGTGATGATTCTCAATATTTTTCTATTGTCTCCTGTTACATTTGACCTATATTGGAAATACAGGATTAAACTCAAGTTTTATCCAACATCTTGGAAATTGTCAAAAAGTTATGTGTTTCAACGTTTAAATTGCAATATTTTCTAAATTGCGTTCTACACATTAACACTAACACACCTTTTAAACTACCTGACCTAATTATGCATAAGCCAGAAAAAAACACCATCCATGGGCTAGTTTTTTTCCATGATTATAGTCATTAAATTGAGTGTATCTGGAACATTAGCAAACCTGGAGCAACAAGGATTATGCCAATGAGATAAAGGCATAAAGTTAAAGTGAAAACCAAATCAGCTTTTATTTTGATGTATTAATATTTATTTTTTCTTCAACATAGAGTATATTCCAAATAGAACCCACATTTTTCTTCTGAAGCAGCATAGTAAAACATTCTTGACATCTGTGAAAAATTTATATATGAAAAAGTCCCTTTATAAATGTTGCATAAAGGTTTCAGATACCTGTGAAATATCAAAAGCACATGAATACTAAAATTTAAAGAGAGCCACAACTTTCTGAGCCAACTTATGAATTAACAAGAATCATCAAACAATCCCTCCTGGTAACAGAAGAGTATCTTTTTTGTTTCCTCCCATAGAAAAATCTTTGGGATATTTTTTATGATGGTTAAGATAGCAAGTTTTCTTAGAAAAATGTGTTTCTTTTTATGGGGCTTGAAACACCATTAGATGGTTTCATTTCCTTTGCTAGTTAAAATGAAGTGAATATTGGCTGCATGTATAAAAAGTGGTTCAGTTTTTAAAAGGGCTGTATCTTGAAAATATTTAAAGAAGAAAATGATTTTCACTGCTCCTACCATACAAAAGCAGCAGCAAAGTTTGGCAAGGGGCTTGCGCTGCACATTATCATAGCACTACAGACATGGAACTATTTTCAGACTCATTTATCTTAACACTGAGTAGTATTTTCTTTGGGGAAAAAAAGTTTAGAAAGGAAGAGAAAATATTTTTCCTATATGAGCCACTGATGGTCAAATTTATATATTTAATACAAAATCAAAATTAATGAACTATACAGCAATTGGCAGAACTGCCTTCAAGGAGTTAGGAAAGGGACAAATAGTACTAATTGTTTCATGAAGTTTTTCCAATACCTAAAATTTTCTTGTTCTTATTTGCTGAGTTTAACTTTAGGCATGCATTTTCCTTATATCATCATTACTTGTACTTTCTTTTGCCATAGTATATTTATCAAGGGGGAATAAAAAATACTCAGGAAGTAACATCAATTTGGTTAAGATCTTTGATTCCATAATATTTACAAGAATTAAAAGAAAAATATAGTAACCAGAATATGGAAAGTACTTAGTTGTGTAGTCAATGAAGGGAGCGCAAAACAAGGAAACTGGAGAGCAAATGCACTATGCTGAGCTTCGTACTATGAGTTTTCTCCCTAAGTGTTCACAATCCTGGCTGTATATCAAACTTACCGAGAGAATTTTTAAAAAGACTGATGACTGGGCCCTACCATGGACCAAATGAAGAAAAAAATCTCCTGAGATGAGGCCAAGGCATTGATAATTTTTAAGTACCAAGATTACAACAGAAGTTCTTAAAAGTCTGATGAACTCTTTTCATTATCCTAATGTCTAAGAGAGTGAGCTCTTGTGTCTAACTACCTGGGTTTGGATCCTAGATCAGCCTCACTAAGCAAATGACCTTAAGCAAGTTTCTTGCTCTTGCTCAGTTTTCACATCTGTAAAACAATATAATATTAGTACTTGCTTCAGAGAGTAGCTGTAAGTGATTTTATGAAAAGGGTTTAAGATAACACCAGATTCATACTGTGGACTTAATAATTATTAAACATAATAGCTGTGGTTTTATAAATATTATCATAAAAACAGACATTTTCAATTTTTAGTAGCAGCCTACAAACAATATTACTTTTTTGTATTTATTAGAAGAGGGGTTATACTCATGTATTAAAATTAAACATCTATCTCAAAAGGAAAACATTTTGGTATAAACCAGCCCACTAACTGTTTCTGCTATTGTTATATAGTTAACCTTTAACTCATGGGGATTTGGTTTTCCTATTCATAAAGTGAGAAAAATTGATATGATCTTTAAAGTCTCTTCTAGTTTTAATTCTATGAGTCTATTTAAAAAGATATGAAAGCTAAGAAACATTTGAGATTCTAGGTTCCATATAAAGCAATGTTTCATAATATTTCTGCAAATATCCTGAACCCAGACATCTAAATACTCACTGATTACATTGCAGGTGTCATTCTTAATCAGTCCATTAAGATTTTTAAAAATGGTAAAATATGAGAATTCAATTCTGTAACTCTACTGCCTTTCCCCATAATGAAAACCATAGAGGTGTCTTAGTTTTCCAGGCTGCAATGACAAATACCACATAATGGGTTGCTTTAAACAATAGGAATTTATTGACTCACAGTTTCAGCGACTAGAAGGCTTGCTTCCTCCCAGGGTCATAGCATTCTGATCAACTGGCAATCTTTGAGTTTCCTGGCTTTTCTGTGACATGGCTTTCCCTTCTCAGTTCCACTGACTACTGGGTCCTGGCTACTGCCCCTGGCTTTCTCTGACTATGCCTGACTTTCTTCTGCTTATAAAGGACTACAGTAATCAGATTAAGGCTCACCCTCATTGAACTGGGCCACACACTAAGTAAAACAACATCTTCAAGCAATTCAAATTACAATGGGCTCATGCCCACAGGAACACAGACAAAGACCAAGAACATGTGTTTTTTGGGGGTACATAATTCAACCTACCATGAGCTACGTAAAAAAGACTTCTGAAACATACTGTTGGAAAGTCCTTTCTGGCAAGTGGGAAAACTTTTAAAACAAATAATATTGCTATTACTCTTTTTTTTTTTTTTTTTTAAAGATTTATTTATTTATTCATTTATCCCCCCTTGCTGCTTGTGTTTGCTATGTTCACTCGCTGTGTGTTTCTTCTGTGTCTGTTTATCTCCCCCTTGCTGTGACGTCCTGCTGCATCAGCCCACAGCGCCGCGAACCCGGGGCCTCCCGCATGGTAAACGGGAGCTCTATCAATTGAGCCACACCCGCTTCCTGCTGTGAGGTCTTGCTGCATCAGCCCACTACACCGCGCGGGCCTGCCTGCCCTCACAAGGAGGCCCCGGGAAGCGAACCCGGGGCCTCCCATACGGTAAATGGGTGCTCTATCCATTGAGCCACACCCGCTTCCCATATTACTATTACTCTTTAGTCCCAAATAAAACAGTAGACATTAGAATAATTTATCATTCATACACAAAAATGACCAAGAGACCCCGTATCATGTTTCTACTTCATTTTTATTCTCCATTAAATATTACATAAAACTCTAGGCACAAACATTATGGTATTTTAATCACATAATAATAGTTTTCTCATTAATTTTAAAACAATAAATAGAATCAACAAGTCAGCATGGGAAGGGGATGGAACTTCTTTCTTTTCCATAAGTAAGAAAATGGCACAATTGAATAGAAGGAACATTTACATTTAAAAGTCACCTTAATACAGAGAAAGATGAACATTTAAAAAAACACACATACTTCATAATACTAGAAGAATAACCAAGACAAATGCCTATGTTAAAAATAGATAGCTAGAGGCAAGGTAAGATGGTGGCTGAGTATGGCATTCCAAGAGTCAACTCATCCTACAGGATGGTTAGTAACACAAACAGAGGTATATAAGCACCTGTTTGGAGGCCCAGTAGACCAGAAGAGCATCCTGCAACATCCAAGAAAGAATGGAAGGAGGACACTGACCACGTACAGTGAGGATTCATGTGTAGAGAACTCCATGCTACAGAGGCCGGTGCCCATATTCCACTGGTGGTGCAAGCAGCCATGAGAACTGTTCTGTGACTGGAGTTGGAAGCTCCATTTCCCAATCACAGGGGAAGGAAGAGACAGTTGGCCACAGACTTCAGCTACTAATTGAAGAATTTGACTGGCTAAAGTATAACCCTAAGAAAAGCCAAAGTTCAAACCTGTCCAAGCTGGAAAGAGGTTGGTAGCCACCATTTTAACTCTGTCCCCAGCATGAGGGTAGTGGGGCAGATTGAAAATCACAGTGATGGTAGGAACCAGCTTCTTTCCACCCAGATTATATTGCAGCCATAGCCTATGCTTCAGCCCTATCTCTGGAAGGGGGGAAGCTGAGGGGACCTGCACCAGCCTCTCTATGCAACTGCAGGCACTGTTGGCCAGAATAGACTGAATAGTCAGACACCTGGGGCTCCATCCCTGTACTCCAAAAGGATAGGAGGGGAGCTGTGTTTCCACAGCCTTTCTGGGCAACTGTAGGTGCTTTAAGCCCACACAAACTGGTTTGTAGAGCACCTTCAATTCCATCTCCACCCATTTATCCCCATAGGATAGGAGGGAGCTGGTGTTTCCTCCACCTTTCCGGGCAATAGCAGGCACTTTTAGCCTACAGGGAATGAATTGTTGGGTACCTGTGGACCCACCCCCAACCCCCAATAGGATAGGAAGAGGCTGGTATTTCCTCTGTCTCTCTGGGCACCTGTGGTTCCATCAACATCCCTAAAGTGCAGAAAGGACAGTAATCCCTTAGCCTTTTAGAGAAACTGCAAGTGCATTCAGCCCACATGGATTAGATTGTTGGGTACACCAGAGGGCCCATCCCCACCTCTGGCAGTGGAGGAGGTGTCTGATACTATGTCAGTCTACCTAGGCAACTACTATCAGTTTGGACCAGCATGGCATAGATTGCTGCCTACACCTGCAGCTCCATCCCTGCCCCAGGCAGGGGAGGAAGGGGCATGAAATTTCATCAGTCTCTCCAGGCAACTACATATGGTCTTGGCCTGTACAACTTGGATTATCATAAGTGGATACAGCTCTGTCCCTACCCCTGGCAGAGGAGAAAGTTGGGAGATGCTTCATTGGTTCCTGCAGCAATGCAGGCAGGTTCAGCCTCCACAGCTTACAGGACCAACTACATTCTTGGCTCCTACTATACAACCAGCAAGGGAGAAAAGGCAAGAAAGTCCTAAACTAAAAGGAGGGACTGCACCCAGAATAAATACATTTAGTAACCCAGATGCCAAGACACCAACAAAAAGTTACAATCCATAACAAGAAACAGGAAGATATGGCCCAGTCAAAAGAATATGATAAGACTCCAGATCACATAAAGGAGTTGAAATAATTAATCACAGCTGTTCAAACAAATCTCATTAATAAATCCAATGAGATGGCTAAAGAGATTAAGGATATTAAGAAAATACTTGGTGAGCCCAAAGAAGAATTTGAAAGCATACATAGATCTT
This sequence comes from Cabassous unicinctus, assembly GCA_029593785.1. Taxonomy (NCBI): domain Eukaryota; kingdom Metazoa; phylum Chordata; class Mammalia; order Cingulata; family Chlamyphoridae; genus Cabassous; species Cabassous unicinctus. The sequence continues at coordinate 4,581 of JAQZBX010025740.1, read as the reverse complement.
ATGGGAATGAAAGGCACAATAAATGAAATTAAAAATTCACTGGATGACATTTTAATGGTGGATACAGGTCAATATACATTTTGTCAAAAACCTATAAAAATGTGTGATGCAGAGTGTAAACTATAATGTAAACTATTGACCGTGGTTAGTAGCAGTGCTTCAATATGTATTTATCAATTGTAACAAATGTACCACACTAATGAAAGATGTTGTTATTGGGGGAAAATCTAGGAGAGGGAGCATTTGGGTTATATGGGAATCCCCCTATATTTTCAATGTATAATTTATGGAATCTAAAGCTTCTTTGAAAGTAAAATAAAATAAATAAAGCTTAAAAAAAGAAAAAAGAAAACAATGGAGGCATATAACAGCAGCTCTGAGAAGGCAAAAGAAAGGATCAGTGAACTTGAAGAAATGGCCTCTGAAAGCAAACATACAAAAGAACAGATGAAGAAAAGAATGGAAAAAAAGTAAACAGGGTCTCACGGAACTAAATGACAGCAAGAGATATGCAAACATACATGTAATTGGTGTCCCAGAAGGAGAAGAGAAGGGAAAAGGGGTAGAAAGAATATTTGAAGAAATAATGGTAGAAAATTTCCCAACCCTATTGAAGGACATAGATATCCATGTCCAAGAAGCACAACGTACTACCATCTGTATAAATCTGAATGGACCAACTCAGAGACACAAAGTAATTAGAATGTCAAATGCCAAAGACAAAGAGAGAATTCTGAGAGCAGCAAGAGAAAAGCAACACATAAATACAAGAGATACTCAGTAAGATTAAGTGCCAATTTCTCTTCAGAAACCATGGAGGAAAGAAGACAGTAGTATGATATATTTTAAATACTGCAACAGAAAAACTGGCAGCCAAGAATCTTTTTTTAAAATATATTTTTTATTTATTTTAAAAAGATACTTAGATTACATACAAGAATCTTATATCCAGCAAAACCAATTTCAAAATGAGGGTGAGTTTAGAATATTCACAGACAAGCAGAAACTGAGAGAGTTTGTAACTAAAAGACCAGCTTTTCAGGAAACATTAAAGGGAGTGCTAAAGCCTAAAAAGAAAAGACAGGAAAGAGAGGCTTGGAAGAGAGTAAAGAAATGAAGATTATATCAGTAAAAGTAACTAAAAGTGTAAAAAGAGGAGTGAAAATGAAATAAGAACTGCCTTTACAGTAATAACATTGAATGTTAATGGATTTAACTCCCCAATCAAAAGACATAGACTGGTGGAATGGATAAGAAAATATGGGCCATCTATAAGCTGTCTATAAGAGACTCACCTTAGACCTAAGGATATGAATAGGTTGAAAGTGAAAGGCTTGAAAAAGATATTCCACAAATGCAGAAACAAACAAACAAACAAAAAAGCTGGAGTAGCTATACTTATATCAGATGAAATAAATTTTAAAAGTAAAACTGCTATTTGAAACAAGGAAAGACAAGACATATAAATAAAAGTGGCAATTTACCAGGAAAAAAAATACCAACAAGCATACATGTATATGAACCTAACTAGTATGCCCCAAAGTACATGAGGCAAACACTGGCAAAACTGAAAGGAGAAATAGTTATCTCTACAATAATCATCGGAGACTTCAATACACCACTCACAGCATTGGATATAATATCTGGGCAAAGGATCGATTAAAAAAAAAAAACAAAGATAATGAATAATATGATAAATGGATTAAACCTAACAGACACACAAAAATATTGCACCCCCAAAACAGCAGGATATACATTCTTCTCAAGTGCTCATGAGTCTTTCTCCAGGATAGACTCTATGTTGTGTCATAAAACAGTTTAATAAATTCAACAAGATAGAAATTATACAAATCACTTGTTCTCATCATAATGAAATAAAGTTGGAAATCAACAAGAGGCAGAAAAAGAGAAAATTCACAAATATATGGAGATTAAACAACACTCTTAAATAATCCGTTGGTCAAAGAAAAAAATGCAAAAGAAATCAATAAATATCTTGAGACGAATGAAGATAAGAACACAACATATCAGAACCTATGGGATACTGCAAAGGCAGTGCTGACAGGGAAATTTATAGCCCTCATGCTTAGATTAAAAAAAAGAAAGAACTAAAATTAATGACCTAACTCCACAGCTGGAGGAAATAAAGAACAGAAAGCTATTTCCAAAGCAAGTAGAAGAAATGAAGTAACAAACATAAGCGCAGAAATAAATGAAATTGAGAAAAAAGAAACAATAGAGAATTAACAAAACCAAAAGTTGGTTCTTAGAGAAGATTAACATAATCTTTAATCCTTAGCTAGACTGACAAAGAAAAAAGTAAGAAGATGCAAATAAATAAAATAAAAATGAAAACAGGGACACTGCTACTGACCCCACAGAAATAAAAGAGATCATAAGAGGATACTATGAACAACTGTATGCCAACAAATAAGATAATGTAGACATAATGGAAAAATTCCTAAGAATGTACAAACAACCTACACTGACCCTGGAAGAAATAGAAGACTGCAACAAATGAATCAAAGGTAAAGAGATTGAAACAGTCATCAAACAACACCCTAAAATGAAAAGCCCAGGACCAGGTGGTTTCACAAGTGAGATCTACTAAGCACTCATGTACGTTTTAAAACCAATCTTAAAGAAGCTCTACCAAAAAAATGAACAAGAAGAAACACTACCAAGGCCATTCTATGAAGCCAATATCACCTTAATAACAAAGCCAGATAAAGATATTATGGGGGGAAAATTACAGATCCATTTCCCAGTGAATATGGATGCAAAAATCCTCAACAAAATACTTGCTAATTGAATCCAACAACACATTAAAATTATTCATCATGATCAAGTGGGTTTTATACCAGGCATGTAAGGGTGGTTCAACACAAGAAACAGCATAATACACCACATTAATAAATCTAAGAAGAAATATGACATGATCTTATTGATTGACACAGAAAAGGCATTTGACAAATACAGCATCCTTTCTTAATAAAAATATTACAAAATGTAGGAATTGAAGGAAACTTTCTTGCATGATAAAGGCCATGTATGAAAAACACACAGCTAATATTGTACTCAATGGTGAAAGACTGAAAGCTTTCTTGTTGAGATGGGGAACAAGACAAGGATGCCCACTGTCACCACTGTTGTTGAATATAGTGCTAGAGGGTCTAGTTAGAGCAATCAAGCAAAAAAAGAAAGAAAGTAAAGGTATCCAAATTGGAAAGAAAGAAGTGAAACTTTAGCTACTCACAGATGATATGATCCTATACCTAGAAAGTCCTGAAAAATCAACAACAGAGCTGCTGGATCTATAAATGATTTCAGTAGAGTGTCAGGATACAAGATTAATACACAAAAATCAGTGGTGTTTCTATACACTAGTAATGCACAATCTGAGGAAGAAGTCAGGAAAAAATTCCATTTACAATAGCAACTAAAAGAATCAAATATTTAGGAATAAACTTAACCAAGGATGTAAAACACTTGTATTCAGAAAACTACAATGTATTGCTAAAAGAAATTTTAAAAGACCTAAATAATTGGAAGAGGGGAAGATGGTATCAGTTTAGGTGGGCATTCACCATTTCTCTCACGGAGGATGGCTGATTGGGAACAGAATCCTGCCTGGGTGGTCTGTTCTGGGAGCCTGTGGAGCAAGGACCTTAGGGACATCGATCTGGAGGGAGCCGGACATCGAGGTGGACTGTTCAATATAAAATCGAGAGTTTTTTCCCCCAGCTGGAAATCATGGATGCAGACAGCGAAGCCCCACCCTCCCGGCAACCCGGTGAGAGGGAGCACTCTCCGAGAGTGGGAGCATCCTGGCAAAGGGTAAGAGGGGTTTCTTCTATCAGTTTGGCTGCCTGGAACCCCTTGCAGCTTTTTGGGAGTAAACCAGCTGGTTAGAAGTGGTGCAGGGCTGAGAGGAGAGGCGAATCTGCTAAGGAAGCCTGATTTATCTAACAGGCGTGGGACACAGAGGCTTGGCTTGGGAGGGGGCGGAGCCAGCCAATTTTATAGTTCTGCACTGAGTATCAGAGTCTCAGCTCCCCTGGAGGGGGTCAGGCAGTGGGAAGTGTTTGATAAGTTTTCACGAGCCTATTTAGGGTACCCTCAGCAGAGGGGGTGGTCCAGAAGACGCCTTCTTTTGGGTCCCTTATGTCTTCAAAAAAAATTTTTTTAACTTAATTTAATCACAAAAATCTGCCTCAAAACCTGCAGAGAGAAAGCTGCAGGGTAATTGATTGATGAATGCAGGCTGAGAGGCTCTACAAGGACCCAAGAAGGAACACTGTTCTTCCTTAGCTTTGTTTGACTGCATGCTTGTGTGTTTGTTTGGTTTTTCTTTCTTTCTTTCCCCCGGCCCTTTTTTTAATTAGGTGCTGCTAGCTTCTTTCTTCTTTGCTGTGCTTCTTCTTCCTTGATTTTCCATTCTCTGTGTATAGTGATTTTGTCAACCAACGCTATATCTTGTCCTTCCTTCCTCTTTCCAACTTCTGCTTTCTGTTGTGGTTCTTACATTCCATCTTTTTTCATTAGTCCTTAACTTCATGGGTGTTGATTTCTATCTTGTCT
>JAQZBX010025739.1:16487-29455 GCA_029593785.1 Cabassous unicinctus | reverse complement strand
ATTTTATAAAGGAAAAGTCTTTTAATTTTTCATATTTATCTAATATTAAGGATATACAATAAAATGAATTATAATTTCATCTATTACCAATGTTCTAATATTTTATTATAGGATTTTTACTGGGTTTTTTTATAGTATTTTTTGGATGATAGGTGGTAAAAAAGATTAAAGATCGCTTTTGTGTGTGTGTGTGTATGATTTTTGTTTGTTTCCTTTTTTTTAGTAGGAGAAAACTATTTTTTATTATGGAAGGGTGGAGAAAAGGATGGATTACTTTTTTTAAAAGAACAGATTACTTTTATTAAATAACTACTTTAAATACCTTGGATGTTAGACCCAGTTTCACGGACATATTTAAATGGTATTAAACATTTCTCTTCCCTTTCATTTAACATTAAAATTCTCTCAATTTAATAACCTTTAGGATAAAAATATGGAATCAAATCTTTTTTTGTTTGATAATATACATTTTTTTAAAAAGATATTTATGGAAGCGGGTGTGGCTCAGTGGATAGAGCCCCCGTTTACCATATGGGAGGGCTGGGTTCATGTCCCGAGGCCTCCTTGTGAGGGCACGCCGGCCTGAGCGGTGCGGTGGGCTGATGCAGCAACCTCACAGCAGGAAGCATGTGTGGCGCAATGGATAGAGTACCCGTTTACCATATGAGAGGCCCCGGGTTCACTTCCTGGTGCCTCCTTGTGAGGGCAGGCCGGCTTCCACAGCGCCATGGGCTGATGCGGCAAGACCTCACAGCAAGGGGGAGATAAGCAGACACAGAGAAGACATGCAGTGAATGGACACAGCAGCACAAGCAGCAAGGGGGGGATAAATAAATAAAATAAATAAATCTTTAAATAAATAAAAAAGAAAAAACATATTTATATTTCATAAATGTTACATAAAACATGTGGGGGATTCCCATATGCCCCACTCCCTACCCCTCCCACATCTTCCCACATTAACAACATTCTTCATTAGTGTGGTACATTTGTTACAATTGATGAACAAATTTTAGAGCATTGCCACTAAACATGGATTATAGTTTACACTCTAGTTTACACTCTCTTCCGCACAGTTTTGTAAGTTATGACAAAATTTATAATGGCTTGTATCTGTCATTGCAATATCATTCAGGACAATTCCCAATTCCTCATAATGCCCCCATATTATACCTATTTTTCCCTCTCCTTCCCCTCAGACCCTGTAGTGGCCACTGTCTCCACATCAGTGATAACAGTTCTACTATTGCTAGAATCAAATAAATCTATAGTAGACTAACAGTAAGTCTACTCTAGTCCATCATTCATTCCCCAATCCTGAGGATTCTGGGATGGTGATGCCCACTCCACCATAAATTGAGAGAGGGCTTAGGTCCCATGGGGCAGATGGATGGGACTATCTTACTTGAAGTTGCAGACTCTCTCTGTTCCCTGGGTTGGTTGTTGCACATCATCACCTTGTTAGTTGCCCTGGTTAGGTGAAATGAACTGGAGAGTAGGTGTTGCAATGCTATTGAGATTCAGGGCCTAACAGGCACATGGAAAGCCCAAAGATTTAAGTCTCTTGGAAACACACTTATCCACTCTAGTACTAACTATAGTCTCAAATGGAAGGGGTAGAAGAGCCATGTGTAGGGAAACCACAACTGAGTCCACCTCTGTGACACTGGGGAGCATAAATTCCAAAGTAGGGCTCACTGGGAGGGTGCCAACCTCCTGAGATGTCTGCTGGCCTATAGTTTCTGGGTGTCTCCATGGCTTGTAAGTGCCCTGATATTTGAGGCAATATTTATTTTCACAGTCAATGGGATCCTGCTGAGACATGCATAAGTGTAACCTCTGGAATAACCTCCTGACTCACTTTGAAGTCTCTTAGCCATATGAACTCATTTGTCTTTACTCTTTCCCTCTTTTGGCCAAGGCCTTTTCCCATTTGCATTGCTGGTTGGTGCTTGGTATAATCCCTCAGTGCCAGGGAGGCTTATCCCCGGGAGTCATGTCCCACACTGGGGGGAAAGATAATGCATTTATATGCTGATTTTGACTTACAGAGAAGCCACATTTAAGAAACAAGAAGGCTCTCAGGAGGTAACTCTTAGGAACCCTATAATACTAGGCTAAGATTCAACTTAAAAAGTAAAGCTTCATAAGTTCAGTCCTCACTATTAAGGGCCCATCATTGGTCCATCCTTCTTCACTAGTCAATGTCCCTGTACGCGGGGAGAATGTGGAAGAGCTCCCCTGGATGGAAATTCAATATTCTTTTGGTTATTGTGTGGATTTCCAACCTCTGTGGCAATGCCCCATGAACACTTGAACACATCCATATGCCTTATAGGTGTGTCACGGTGAACCTCTTTCCAAGCGTCCCCCATCTCTGACACCCCACTCCAATGATCCTCCCCTGCCACAGTTGTAACGCTTCTGTGAACCAAAAGTTCTTCAAAATTGAAACCAACAAAATAACTAAAGAAAATGGTATAATAATGATAGTTTTAAAAATAATGAATAAAATCCAAAAAAAATAAAATTTTAAAATAATAAAAAAACACACAAAATTAAAAAAAAATGACATTGTCTTTCATCACTGTAAGATCTGTTGTCTTGCATGTACAATGACATTTTCTTCTGTTTATTCCCCCACTGTCTTATTTTTTTCATTTTCTCTTCAAAGAAATTTTAGGTTACAGAAAAGCCATGTATAGAATATGAGTGATTCCCATATATCCAACATACTTTCCCTTTTCCCCTTCCCCTATTAATAACATTTTACATGTGGATGGTACATTTGTTACAAATGATGTACAAATATTGAAACATTGCTGCTAACCATGGTCATTGATTTACATTATGATTTACATTTTAGACTGTACACTTTTATAGATTTTGATGAAATTTAACATGGTCTGTATCCACCATTGCAAGATCATGTAGAACAATTCCATTGCCCCCAAAATGTCCCTTGTATCATGTATTTTATTCCTCCCTTCCTCTCCCCTCAGGACCCATGGTAACCACCAAGAATAACTCATTGAAGGACAAGATTTATAGTTATTTGCAACAACATTGAACGTTTTACATACTAGCTGATCCTCCCTTATTATCCACTGTCTATGCTCTCGAGAGACTCCTGTCCCACTATTTGAGATCATAGCAGAACTCCCCAAGATGGGAGTCCAACACCTTCCCACTCATTATGTGAGTCTCCATCCATTGATACAACACACTGTGACAAGATGACCACTACACACTCCCAAGAAGCCTGCCCCACATGCCCCCTGTCTCACATGCTCTGTACACCCAACACTTAAAGCCAGTAACCCTCCCCTGTCATATTTGCCAAAAGAATATTCTTTAAATTGTATTTTCAACCACATACCTGTAAATCCTCATAGTTCACCTACTCTTTCCCCTATCCCTCCCCCTAGTTCCATAGACAGTCCAACACACCCTCCCTACCCTATCCCCCTCACAGACCAGCACTGCACAACCCAATAGCATCACTGCAAGACTGGTATGCCCATCTACTGCACAACTACACCCTGCCACTTTATCAAAGATTTTGCCCATATGGGCATTGACTCACAACCTTCTTTGCCCATTTTCTCTGCAGACTCTATCTTCCAGACTCTAGCTCTGTGAGTCTGCTTACTTTGCTTAATTCATATCAGTGAGGTCATAATATTTGTCTTTCAGTGTCTGGCTTGCTTCACTCAACATAAGGTCTTCAAGATTCATCCATGTTTTCCCATGTGTTAATACTGCATTCCTTTTTACAGCTGTGTAATTTTCCATTGTATGTATATACCATAATTTGTTTATCCATTCATCTATTGATGGACTATTGGGTTGTTACCAAGTTTTGGCAAGAGTGAATAATGCCACTGTGAACATTGGTGTGCATATATCTGCTCGTGTCCCTGTTTCAATTCTTCTGGGTAAATACCCAGCAGTAAGATGGTTGGATCATATGGCAGTTCTATAGTTAGCATCCTGAGGAACTGCCAAACTGTCCTCCAAAATGGCTGCCCCATTCTACATTCCCACCAGCACTGGATAAGCATTCCCATTCTTCCACATCCTCTCCAACACTTGTAGTCCTCTGCTTTTTTAAATAGCCACCAGACTGATGGGTGTAAGATGATATATCATTGTAGGTTTGATTTGCATTTCCCTAATAGATAGTGATTTTGAGTAACTTTTCATGTGCTCTTTAGTTATTTGTAGTTCTTCTTTGGAGAAGTCTCTTTTCAAATCACTTACATATTTTTTAAATGGGTTGTTTGTCTTTTTATTTTGAGATGTAGGGTTTCCTTATATAGGCTGGATGTTAGGCCCCTATCAGATATATGGTTACCAAATATTTTCTCCTATTGAGTAGGTTTTTAACTTTCTTAACAAAGTCTTTTGAGGTGCAAAAGTTTTTAATTTTGAGGAGGTCCCATTTATGTATTTTTTTTCTTTTGTAGCTTGTGCTTTGTGCGTAAAGTTCATGAAATCATTTCCTTATACAAGGTCCGGTAGATGCTTCTCTAAATTATCTTCGAAGATCTTTATGGTGCTGGTTCTTATACTTAGACCATTGATCCATCTTCAGTTAATGTTTGTATAAGGTGTGAGATGGATTTCCTCTATTGTTGTTTTGGATATGGATATCAAGTTCTCCATGCACCATTTGTTGAAGAGGTCATTCTCTCCCAGTTGAGTGGGCTGGACAGCCTTGTCGAGTACAGTTGACTCTGTATGTTGGGATCTATATCAGAACTCTTCATTTGGTTCCATTGGTCAGTATGTCCAACCTTGTGCCAATATCAAGCAGTTTTGACCACTGTAGCTTTGTAGTATGTTTTAAAGTCAAGTAGCATGATTGCTCTGATTTCATTTTTGTTTTTCAATATGTCTTTGGCTATGGAATCAAGACTTAAATCAGATATTGTTCTTTGATACAGACTGCCTGTTGTCTGACTCCACCATTTCACCTGTCAATCCATAAAGATAAAATAAATCTAGTTATTTAAAGTACATAGATTATAAATTAAATAATGTAAAAGCAGAGAAACTGAATTTTTCTTAAATCAAAATATTTGCCAGATTATCTAAAAATAAAATCAACATCCAAATTCAGAACTGCTATAACTTTAAATTTTACTGCATAGGTGTTCTCAATCTAAGTGTTTCTCCATTTTGCCTTCAGCTTTGGCCAGAAGGGGCACTTTATGAACCCAAATACTTCCCCACCAATCCCCTGTGAAAAGCTGAGCCTGAAAAGCAGGGGTTCCTAACAAGGATTCTATGGACCCCAAAAGGGTCCATGGAAAGATTTCAGGGGGTCTGTGAGGTTGAATTAAATTTGAACAATACTAAAATTTTATATAAAACATGCTGAAGTTGATTGTCATAAATCTATCACTACCTTCTGAGAAGGTGTTTCTTGGTTTTCATCTGACTGCCAAAGGGGTCCATGGAGTTATAAAGGTTAAGAATCCTTGCTCCAAAGGAACACCATCTCACCCCACCCTTAGTCCCTCACAAGTGCCAGCCCTGTTTTGGAGGGTCCTCAGCCCCTGATTTCCTATCACTGTGCAGAAGGGGGAACAGGTTTGAGAAAAGTTTTGTGTTTTTCTGGGCAATGAAACCATAAAACTCTTTATGTAAGACTGCTGCCCGTGGTCCCCCAGGGATCTCCCTCCATGGAGCAAAATGAGGTGCAACTGTGCACTGGAGAAGGCATTAAAAAAAAATTGCTGAAGTTGGACAAGGCAGTGGTTTGATATGATGAAATTCTGGTTTAAACATCTTAAAATTATGCATTTATAACAGTGTTACCATTGGAGACAATTGTGTAGATGAAAAATTTTTATATAATAAAATTTTTATATAATCAATTGTTTTACATTTATCTGAATGCACTTAACCAAAAAACTCATATAGGGAGGCTATGGTGGTTTGAAAGTGTATATAACCCAGAAAAAGCATGTTCTTACAGTTAATCCATTCATGTGGGTGTGGACCCAATGTAAGTAGGACTTATTGATGAGGCTACTTCCATTAAGGTGTGGCCCACCTCAATCAGGAAGTGTCTTATTCCTTTTACTGGAGCTCTTTATAAGACAATGGAATTCAGACATGGAATAAAAGCTATGGAAGCAAAAAGCTGAAAGCAAGAAAACCCACAGGGGTAGTGCATTGGTCAGGGTTTTCTAGGGAAACAGAATCAACAGGAGATATCTGTCAATAATGAGATTTTTTAAGAGTCTCTCATGTGACTGTGGGGATGCACAAGTCCAGGTTCCACAAGCAGGCTGCAAACTAGGGGCTCCAATGAAAGTCCAATGAAGGTCCTTGATGAGCTTCTGAGACAAGTTGGCTGTCCAAAGAAGAGCTGGGAAATTCTCTCTGAAAGTTGAAATCACCTCCTTTTTAAGGCATTCAACTGATTGGATAAAAGCATCACTCATTGTTGATGGCAATCTCCCTTTTAAGACATTCAACTGATTGGATAAAAATGTCATGCATTACTGATGCAATCTCCCTGATTGATGCAGATGTAATCAGCCATCCATGCAGTAAACTCACTGGTGACCAAAGTCCACAAATGTTCTTGTGTTACAATTAAGCCAGTGCTTGCTTCACCAAACACCTAGACACAATTACCTGGCTGAGTTGACATATTAGTCTAACCATCATAGTCCACCCCTAGCCAACTCGGCAACCACACATATTACCTTAAACCATACTTAGTCTCTCAGTAAAAACAATAACAGACAAGCATACAGATATATATATATATCTGCCTAACAATGTTCAACCCACCTGCGTACAACCAGAAATGCATTAATTCCCTACAGAGTAGGGTGCAAGTCCTTGGGTAATATTCACTCTTAAACCTGACATCCTTAAATATTAAGACATGAAACTAATACAACTTTTCATATGATAATGGAAAAGGTTGGGGAAGAAAACAAAGAAATTTGTTTGTTTTGTTTACATATATGATCATACTCATAACAAAACAAGGAAGAAAGGTTCATGACTATTACAGTTCTTGCTTCTGTAACAGGTCATGTAATCGAAGTTCATATTTATCACTACCTTCTTCCACTACCCTTTCCATGTTCACGTTACCTTCAGCAAGCACTACAGTTGGTGGTGGTTCTTTGCTTGGTGGGGTGACTCAAACTTTCATTCCTCAAGATTCTGAGCCATTGTTAGTCCTGCTTGGTTTGGTTTATTGCAATTTTCCATTGACTTTAATCACAGGGCATGGCAGTACTAGGAAATGTCCTAGATGATCTCCTGTATTCCAGGCAAAATCTTCTTTAGCCCCATTACGTAGATGTAGTCCTATTTCCCCTTGATAGTCAGGATCAATCACCCCAGCCAGTACAGGAATTCCATTCTTTGCCTGCTGAATTACAGATGGGAGGAGCCCAACGTGACCAGGTGACAGTCTTATCTTCCAGTTCAATGGACTCATAGTTGTGTTCCCTGGTGGCAGTACACCTCCTTTTGGCACTAAAACCTGTAGACCATCAGAGCTTAAGGTTGCAGTGACAGGAAGCAAAAATTTTCCTAGTGGATCACTAGAGGTAATAGTGAGTGGTGCCACTCCCATTTCCACCCTTTGATTCCTGGACCTATGAATCCTGGTTATGGAAGAAACAGTACCATGGAGTTGATGCTGATTTAGAGCATACAAAATCTCCTGGAGAACATTGCCCCATCCCTGAAAGCTATTGCCACCTAGTTGGCACCATAATTGAGTCTTGAAAGGGCATTCCACCATTCTATTAATCCAGCTGTTTCAAGGGGATGGGGAACATGGTAAGACCAGTGAATTCCATGGGCCTGTGCTCATTCGCTCACATCATTTGCTGTGAAATAGGCTCCTTGATCAGAAGCAATGCTGTATGGAATGCCATGGCAGTAGATAAGACATTTGGTAAGTCCACGGATGGTAGTTTTGGAAGAAGCGTTGCATGCAGGAAATGCAAACCCATATCCACAGTATGTGTCTATTCCAGTTAAAACAAATTGCTGCCCCTTCCATGGTGGATGTGGCCCAAGGTAGTCAACCAGCCACCAGGTAGCAGGCTGGTCACCTCAAGGAACGGTGCCATATAGGGGGCTGAGTGTGGGTTTCTGCTGCTGGCAGATTGGGCATTCAGGAGTGGCTGTAGCCATGTCAGGCATGGTAAGGGGAAGTCCATGTTGTTGAGCCCATGCATAACCTCCATCCCTACCTCCATGACCACTTTGTTCATGAGCCCATTGGGCAATTACAGGAGTACCTGGGGAAAGAAGCTGAGCATTAGCCACAGAGCGGGTCATCTTATCCACATGATTATTAAAATCTTCCTCTGCTGAAGTCACCTTCTGGTGAGCATTCACGTGGGACACAAATATGTTCATGTTTTTTGCCCACTCATAATGGTTTATCCACATACCTCTTCCCCAGACCTCCTTGTCACCAATTTTCCAATCATGTTCCTCCAAAGTCTCTGACCACCCAGTCAAACCATTGGCAACAACACAAGAATCAGTGTACAAATGCATCTCTGGCCATTTCTTCTTCAAAGCAAAATGAACAACCAGGTGCACTGCTCGTATTTCTGTCCACTGGGAGGAATTGCCCTTGCTGCTATCCTTCAAGGATGTCCCAGAAAAGGGCTACAGTGCTGCAACTGTCCACTTTTGGGTGGTACTTGCATATTGTGCAGAACCATCTCTAAACCAGGGCTGAGTTTTCTCATCCTTTTGACTCCCCAAGAGGCCAAAGCTGTGGGCTGGGAAAGAGAAAGTAACATGGAAGGGGTAGTGACCATGGGCATTTGGGCTACTTCGTCATGTAACTTACTTGTGCCTTTGTGCCTTCCAGACCCTCTCAAGCCCTGTCTCATATATACCACTTCCAATCTGTTATGGAGTGCTGCTGTGGACACCCAACTTTATGGTTTGGTTGGTCAGAAAAAACCCAGCTCATGATAGACAACTGAGGTCTAATGGTGAATTGATGTCCCATGGCTAAGTGTTCAGTCTCTATTAAGGCCCAGTAGGAAGCCAAAAGCTGTTTCTCAAAAGGGAAGTAGTTATCTTCAGAGGATGGCAGGGCTTTGCTCCAAAATCCTAAGGGTCTGCATTGTGATTCTTCTATAAGGGCCTGTCAAAGGCTCCAGAGAACACCTCTGTTTGCCACCAAAATTTGCAGAACCATTGAATCTGCTGGATCATATGGTCTAAGTGGTAGTGCAGCTTGCACAGCAGCCTGGACTTGTTGCAGAGACTCCTCTTGTTCTGGTCTCCAATTAAAACAGCTTTTCTGGTCACTCAGTAAAAGGGCTGGGATAGCACACCCCAATGAGGAATACTTTGTCTTTAAAATCCAAAGAGACCAACTAAGCATTTTGCCTCATTTTTGGTTGTAGAAGATGCTAGATGCAACAGTTTATCCTTTACTTTAGAAGGGATATCTCAACATGCCACACAACACTGGACAACTGGAAATTTCACTGAGGTGGAAGGAACCTGTATTTTTGTTGGATTTATCTCCCATCCTCACTCATGCAAATGCCTTACTAATAAGTCTAGTCTCTTTGCTACTTCTAGCTCATTAGGTCCCATCAACATGATATTATCAATATAATGGACCAGTGTGATGGCTCATGGGAGGGAGAGATGATCAAGGTACCTGCAGACAATATTATGACATAGGGCTGGAGAGTTGATATACCTCTGTGCCAGCTGAAAGCAAGCTGTTTCTGGTGGCCCTTACTAATGGGAACTGAGAAAAAAGCATTTGCCAAATCAACAGCTGCATACCAGGTACCAAGGGAAGTATTGATATGCTCAAGCAATGATACCACATCTGGGCAGCAGCTGCAATTGGAGTCACCACTTGGTTAAGTTTATGATAATCTACTGTCATCTTCCAAGATCCATCTGTTTTCTGCAGAGGCAAAATAGAAAAGTTGAAAGGGGATGTGTTGGGAATCACCATCCCTGCATCCTTCAAATCCTTGATGGTGGCACTAATCTCTGCAATCCCTCCAGGAATCCGGTATTGCCTTTGATTTACTATTTTGCTAGGTAGGAGCAGTTCTAGTGGCTTCCACTTGGCCTTTCCAACAATAATAGCCCTAACTCCACAAGCCAGGTATCCAGTGTAGGGATTCTGCCAGTTACTGAGTATTTCTATTCCAATTATGGATTCTGGAACTGGAGAAATAAGCACAGAAGGGGTCTGGGACCCACTGGATACACTGTGAGATGGCCTGAGCTAAAACTCCATCAATCCCCTGATCTCCATAAGCCCCTACTCTGACTGGTGGAGTACAGTGACGTTTTGGGTCTCCTGGAATTAATGTCACTTCTGAGCAAGTGTCTAATAATCCCCAAAATGTCTGATCACTCCCTTTACCCCAAAGCACATTTACTCTGGTAAAAGGCCGTAGGTATCCTTGTGGAAAGGTGGAAGGAAGATTAACAGTATAAGTTTTTGGCAGTTTAATAGGATCCTTCCCTAGGGGGACCTGGCCTTCTCTTCATTCAAGGGGCTCTGGGTCTGTAAACATCCTCAAGCCTGGGAATTGATTAAGGGGCCTGATTCTCTGCATCTGTAATTTGAGTTAGGGTTTTGTTCATTCGGTATAGAACTCTTCTGCTTACACAAATCCAGAAGAAACTTAGTAGACTACCCATCTATTTCACTTCTAGGTACCCCATGATCTATTAGCCAACACCATAATTCCACGTAACTCAGACAATTTTGAGTGCTGCTTTGAATATGCCTTTCATTGCGGTAGCCACTCCCACCTTGTCTTTGGCAATTAACTGCCAATACTTGACTTTTACCAGACCGAGTTCTGATCATCCCCATAATGTTTAAGGATTCTAAATCCTTTACAGCCCTCCTTAGAGTAATATCTGGACTACAGAGAAGAGCAACCACAGAGCTCTTCAGAGAAGACAGGATTAGTCTTACAAATTTATTCCTCATAGTCCTGGTTAAATGTGTGTCCTTTGGACAATCATGGGGTGTGTGAGCAGGTCTCAAATGGTAAATCCATTCTAGCATTCCAATTTTCTAAGCATTTGAATTCCTTCTTCTACTGTATACCAAGGCAAATCAGGCGTCTCAACCTCAGACATGTTAGGCCATCTTTTGTTCCATGTTTCAGTCAGCCACCGAAACAAATTTTCTAATCCCTCTAACTATAGTGCTGAATGCAAGAATTTCTGCTTAGTGGGCCCATATCAATAAAGTCAGCCTGATCCAACTTTATATTCTTTCCACCATTATCCCATACCCTTAGTATCCATTCCCATACATATTCCCTGAATTCTGTCTATATAAGTTGGAAAACTCATGCAGTTCTTTCAGACTACAACTTACTTCCTTATGGGTCACATTTTGAATTTCACTTTTGTGGGCTCTTTGTGATTTTAGTCTAGTAATAGGTCTTGAAGACAAGAGGGGAGGTGGGGGTGGGTAAGGAGAAGGATTAGAAATGTCTTGCAAGCTACCGACCTCAGGACATTCTTTGCATTTTCTTCTGGTGAGACAGGATTAATCTCTTCAGGCAGGGATTGGAAGGCAGATTCCTTAGGGCAGACTGGAGGTTGGGTAGTGCATGCTGGAGTTTGGCTGGTACCTGCCTCAGGGCTGGGAGGAGGTTCAGACTCCCTGGGGCAGGCCAGAGGTTGGGCAGTGCAAGAATTTGGTTGGTACCCAACTCAGGGCTGGATGGAGGTCCGGACTCTCTGGGGAAGGATGGAGGCTGTGTAATACAAGGTTGACAAGGTGTGGTCTCCACAGGGCTGGCCATCTCAAGTTTATCTGGTTAAATGTCAGCAGAATTTAGGGTTCCAATGTACCCACCAATATTATCATCATCACATATGTCTCCATCCCAATCCTCGGGGATCCACCCCTTTCCAATAAATGCCTTCACTTTAACTTCAGAAACAATGTGGGGTTGAGATTTTAGTTTCCTTTGTAATTCTGCTACTCGTACAATGAGAATCTGGGTTTGATTCTCAGATACCTCAAGTCTGAGAAAAGATTTTCTTTCAGGGCACACATAGCAACATTCACATCCTTCATGCAGCATTTAAGTTTCAAAATTGAAGACTTTAGCTCACCTCTTCTTTTTGTAACTGTATCCAGAGTATATAGGAGGAGCCACCCAACATCATTATACTTTTTGACTCCACAAAATTCTGCTGTGTTGAAAACACTGTCACCCAAATATTTGTTTTTTTTTTTACTTTATTTTATACATTTAATAATTGAAAATATAAACAATTAAAAACTAAAACGTAAACACAGATGAATAAATACATACATTTCTCGATTAAATGTAATGGGTACATATAAATTTTGTTTTGAATCAAACAATATGTTACAGAATATATTTGGTTCATAGTACCACATTCATACAGTATTTGTCCTTTTATGTCTGGCTTGCTTCACTCAACATAATATCCTCCAGGTTCACCCATGTTGTCATATGCTTTAAGACTTCATTTCTTCTTACAGCTGCATAATTTTCCATCGTATGAATAGAACAGAGTTTGTTTATCCGTTCGTCTGTTGATGAATTCCTGGGTTTTTTCCAACTTTTGGCAATGGTGAATAATATTGCTATGAACATCAGTGTGTAGATGTCTGTTCGTGTCACTGCTCTCAGTTCTTCTGGGTATATACCCAGTAGTGGTATTGTGATGTCATGTGGCAAGTCTATATTCAACTTCTTTAGGAACTGCCAAACAGTCCTCGATAGTGGCTGTACCATTCTGCATTCCCACCAACAGCGAAGAAGTGTTCCTATCTCTCCACATCCTCTCCAACACTTGTAGTTCTCTGTCATTTTAATAGTGGCCATCCTGACAGGTGTGAAATAATATCTCATTGTAGTTTTGATTTGCATTTCCCTAATCATGAGTGATGTTCAGCAATTCTTCATGAG
>JAQZBX010025739.1:0-16387 GCA_029593785.1 Cabassous unicinctus | reverse complement strand
AGGTGCAAAAGTGTTTAATTTTGAGGAGGTCCCATTTATCTATTTTTTTCTTTTGTTGCATGTGCTTTGGATGTAAGATCCAAGAGACCACCACCTACTACAAGGTCTTGAAGATGCTTCCCTGCATTTTCTTCTAGTAGTTTTATGGTCCTGGCTTTTATATTTATATTTGATCCATTTTGAGTTGATTCTTGTATATGGAGTGAAATAGGGGTCCTCTTTCACACATTTGGTTATACATATCCAGTTCTCCCAACACCATTTATTGAAGAGACTGTTTTTCCCATTAGCATGGGCTTGGTAGGTTTGTCAAAAACCAGTTGACTGCATAGGTGAGGGTTGATTTCTGGGTTCTCAATTCTATTCCAATGATTGATGTGTCTCTCTTTATGCCAGTACCATGCTGTTTTGACCACTGTAGCTTTGTAATATGTTTCAAGGTCAGGCAGTGAAATTCCTCCCACATCGCTCTTCTTTTTCAGAATGCTTTTGGCTATTCGGGTGCACTTACCTTTCCAGGTGACTTTGGTAATTGCCTTCTCTAATTCTGTAAAGTAAGCTGATGGGATTTTGATTGGTATTGCATTGAATCTATAAATCAGTTCGGGTAAGATTGACATCTTCACAATATTTATTCCAATCCATGAACATGGAATGTATTTCCATTTGTTTAGGTCTTTTAAAATTTCTTTTAGCATTGTTTTGTAGTTTTCTGCATGTAGGTCCTGTACTTCTTTGGTTAAATTAACTCCTAGGTATTTGAGTCTTTTTGTTGCTATTGAAAATAGAAAATTTCACCTGTTTTTCTCCTCAGGTTGTTCAGTACTAGTGTGCAAAAGCATTACTGATTTTTGCGTGTTGATCTTGTATCCTGCCACTTTGGTGAACTCATTTATTAATTCAAGTAGCTTTGTCATGGATGCTTCAGGATTCTCTAAGTATGGGGTCATTTCATCCACAAACAATGAGAGTTTTACTTCCTCTTTTCTATTTGGGTGCCTTTAATTTTTTTTTTTTCTTGTCTAATTGCCCTAGCAAGAACTTCTAGTAAAATGTTGAATGGTGACAGTGGGCATCCTTGTCTTTTTCCTGATCTTAGAGAGAAAGCTTTCAACATTTCCCCACTGAGTATAATGTTGTCTGTGGGTTTTTCATATATATCTATTATCATATTGAGGAATTTTCCTCCTATTCCTATCTTTTGAAGTGTTTTTATCAAAAAAGGATGCTGGATTTTGTCGAATGCCTTTTCTACATCTATTGAGATGATCATGTGTTTTTTTTCCCCCTCAATTTGTTAATGTGGTGTATTACATTGATTGATTTTCTTATGTTGAAACAGCCTTGCATACCAGGAATAAATCCCACTTGATCGTGATGTATAAGTCTTTTAATATGCTGTTGGATTTGATTAGCAAGTATTTTTTTGAGAATTTTTGTATCTATGTTTATTAGAGAGATTGGTCTGTAATTTTCTTTTCTTGTAGAATCTTTATCTGACTTTTGTATTAGGGTGATGTTGGCTTCATAAAATTTGTTGGTTAATTTTCCCTCCTCTTTAATTTTTTGGAAGAGTTTAAACAGGATTGGTGTTAATTCTTTTCAAAATGCTTGGTAGAATTCATGTGTGAAGCCATCTGGTCCTGGATTTTTCTTTGCTGGGAGATTTTTGATGATGGATTCTATATCCTTAATTGTGATTGGTTTGTTAAGTTCTTATATTTCTTATAGCATCAGTGTAGGTTGGTTGTGCATTTATAGAAATTTGTCCATTTCATCTAGGTTTTCTAATTTGTTGGCATATAGTTTCTCATAATATTTTCTTATGATTCTTTTTATTTCTGTGAGGTCATTTGCTACTTCCCCCCTTTCATTTCTGATTGTATCTATTTGCATCTTCTCTCTTTTTTTCTTTGTTAGTCTAGCTAAGGTTTTGTCAAATTTATTGATCTTCTCAAAGAACCAGCTTTTGGTTCTGTTGATTTTCTCTATTGTTTAACTGTTCTCATTTTCATTTATTTCTGCTCTAATCTTTATTATTTCTTTCCTTCTGCTTGCTTTGGGATTGGTTTGCTGTTCTTTTTCTAGTTTCTCTAGTTGTTCAGTTACATCTTTGAGTTTAGCTTTTTCTTGTTTTTTAATATAGGCATTTAGGGCTATAAATTTCCCTCTCAAGATTGCCTTCTGTGTATCCCATAAGTTTTGATACACTGTGTTCTCATTTTTATTTGTCTCAATATATTTACTGATTTAACTTGCAATTTCTTCTTTGACCTTCCAATTATTTAGGAGTGTGCTTTTCAGTCTCCACACATTTGTGAATTTACATTTTTACTGTCTATTATTGATTTCTAGTTTCATTCCATTATGATTTGAGAAGGTGCCTTATATAATTTCAACCTTTTTATATTTATTAAGAGCTGAATTGTGACCTAACATGTGGTCTATCCTGGAGAAAGATCCATGGGCACTTGAGAAGAATGTATAACCCACTGAGTTTGGATGCAGTGTTCTGTATATGTCTGTTAGGTCT
Source organism: Cabassous unicinctus (assembly GCA_029593785.1). Lineage (NCBI taxonomy): Eukaryota > Metazoa > Chordata > Mammalia > Cingulata > Chlamyphoridae > Cabassous > Cabassous unicinctus. Next base: position 13,854 of record JAQZBX010025739.1, on the reverse strand, counting down.
AACTTTTTTATCATATTGTTCAAGTCCTCTGTTTCCTTGTTGATCTAATTGTTCTATCTAATGATGTGAGTGGGGTGTTGAAGTCTCCAAAGATTATTTTAGAAATGTCTATTTCTCCCTTCAATTTTGCCAGAGTTTGTCTCATATATTTTGGAGCACCCTGGTTAGGTGCATAGATCTTTATGTCTGTTATATCTTCCTGGTGGATCGTCTCTTTTATTAATATATAATAACCTGTATCTATTATAACTTTTTTGCACTTAAAGTCTGTTTTGTCTGATATTTTATAGCTGCCCCTGCTTTTCTCTGGTTACTATTCATGTGGGGTACTGTTTTTCAACCTTTCACTTTCAGGCAGTTTGTATCCCTGGGTCTAAGGTGGGTTTCTTGTAAGCAGCATATGGATGGCTCATGTTTTCTTATCCATTCTATCAGCCTGTTTCTTTTGATTGGGGAGTTTAATTCATTCACATTCAATGATATTACTTTAAATGCACTACTTAATTCCTCCATTTTATTCTTTGGTTTATATATGTCATCTTGTTTTTGTCTCTCTTTTTACTCTTTTGGTTATTCTTTCTACTATTCTTTCTTCTATACTCTCCTCCAAGCCTCTCTCTCCTATCTTTTTCTTTCAGGTTCTAAAGCTTCCTCTAATATTTCCTGCAAATGTGGATTCTTTTTTGCAAACTGCCTTAGTTTCTGTATGTTTGTTAGTATTTTATACTCACCTTCATATTTAAAGGACAGTTTTGCTAGATAAAGAATTCTTGGCCGGCAGTTTTTCTCTTTCATATTCCTAATTGTATAATACCACTGTCTTCTCACCTCCATGGTTTCTGAAGAGAAATCTGCACTAAGTCTTACTTGATATCCCTTGTATCATCATTTCCTTCTCTGAGAATTTTCTCTTTATCTTTGACATTTGACATTTTGAGTAGTATGTGTCTTGGTGTGGGTCTATTTGGATTTATAGTGATTGGGGTATTGTGTGCTTCTTGGACATGTAAGTTCATTTCTTTCATGATAGCTGGGAAATTTTCTGCTATTATTTCCTCAAATATTCTTTCTGCCCCCTTTCCCTTCTCTTCCTCTTCTGGATCTCCCATGACACATATGGAAGTATGACACGTATGAGTCCCTGCTCAGTTTTTTCCATTCTTTTCTCTCTCTGTTCTTTTCTCTCTTCAATTTTAGCTGCTTTGTCTTTGGTATCACTTATTCTATCTTCTATCATTTTTAGTCTGCTGCTGTATGCCTAAAATGTGTTTTTGATCCCACCTATTGTGTCTTTCATTCCCATGAATTCCATTACTTTTCTGTTCAGAATTTCAAATTCTTCTTTGTGTTCACACAATGTCTTCTTGATGTCATTTATCTCTTTAACTATATTGTCTTTCAACTCATTAATTTGATTCTGGAAATTTGTGCTCATCTCGCTGATTAGTTCTCTAAATTCTGCATCTCTTCTGGAATTTTGATGTATTCCTTTTCTGGGCCATGTCTTCTATTTTCTTAGTATGGCTCATAATTTTTTGCTGGTGTTTAGGCATCTGGTTAGGATGTATTTTACTCAGATGCTCAATCTATTTCTCTTTTATAGGGATTTAGTGGCAGAAGGCTGTGAGTTATCACAGCTCTTTGATTTTTGGCTCAACCTGGATTGTTAGGATTGTCTGCTGGTTGCTCAAAACTGGGCACTGGACCCAGTAATTGGTTGTAGAATCACTTCCTATAGCCTTGGGCAGAGAAGCTATAGAGACCAGGAAAAGTCTCTCTTACTTATTTTTAATTTTCTTATGTGCACTTCCTTGGTCTGCCAGGAGATGGCGCTCTTTGGTAGCTCTCAATTCAATGTCTGGTTGGAGTGTATTTATTGTGACACACACCAGATCAATGTGATAGAGCTTCCTGTCCAGAGGCTAAGAGCCTTGTAATTCCAACTTTCTGAGACACTTCTCCAGTTTTCTCTGGCAGCCCCCTCCCTTTTCCCAGCTAGGAAATATTTCCACTCCCCTTTGAGTCCTCAACAATCAGTCCCTGTTAGTAGAGGAGGAGATTGGGAGATTTGTATATCTTTAGCCCCTTGCAGGCTCCAAGGCAAACAATGACACAGTCCCACCACACCTGGAAGAGCTCTCGGCACAGGGCAGACCAAACATAAGAGTCAAAAGCCCAGTCAGCCTGAGTCAGCCCCAGCCTCTCTCTCCCCTCTCCTGTGGGGTCTTCAACAATTAGTGCAGGCTACAAGAGAGGGAGATTGCAAGGGTTGGATTTCTCCTGTCCTTCACTGGCTCTCAGGGCAAACTACCGTGTGGTCCCCCCTTGCCTGGAAGGGCCCGTGGGGCACCGCAGTCCAAATTTGCAGATCAAAACCTGAGTCAGCCTTAGGCTGTGTCCTTCTCTTTCACCTTTCCTGGGGTGATGGAATTCAAAAAAGGTCATGACAACTGATAGAAAACAAGCCACCTTGGTATGTAGGAGACAGGAGTCTCTAGTCTCAAGACACTGAGATAAGATCTCGAAGGAGCCTGGTGGAGAAACATTCTGTGCTTCAAAGAGAGTGTCTGGTATATGTCAGACAATGATTAACAAGGTCTACTACATGCAGGAATGTAAAGAGGACTGAACCATGAATCCTAAAAACGTGCTGACTTTAGTAAAGTGTAAACCGTCAGGTATCTATTATCCGTGCACATGTGCACACATATTTTCTTTGTTCTAAAGCTAAATAAAAGCCAAGATGTTTCATGCAGTGGCACTCTCTTCCCTTTGGATGGAGAGTCCCCTGACCCCGGTTATTTCTTTCTCATCTTTTCTCTTCCACGGCACCGTTTACGTGGACCTAGTTCCAGAACATAAACACTAGGGTGGTAGATCCCTGGAACCCCCTTGGTCTGTAGTCACAGGCCCAGAGGCCGGAGAATTCTAAAGAGAATTTAGTAGGGGGGAGGGTGCCAGGAGCAGCAGCTGCTGCTGGTTCCAACTCACGGTTCTGTCGTCATGATTTCCCTCTTTTGTTCCTCTCTCCTCTGGGGTGTCTGCAGCCTTCACCTGCTGTTCTAAACCTTAGAAGATCTTTTTAGGGGCTGTTTCAGCCTGCCCTCTAGTTATTTTTCTGGAGAAGAGACTCCCGTGTCTCACTAGTCCACCATCTTCCGGAAGTCTCAATCCTTGCTTTTTATAAGCGTGGATGCAGGGGAATCCAGTGATGTTATTTTGTGTATCTCTATTGCCAGCTCATGACATGGACTGTTAAAGACCTCTTCATTATTGGAAAGGCAGTCATTAGTATCCTTGAATCCAGTTAGAGTAAAGAGCCAATTAAAAAACTCCCAAAACCACCTCAGACAGCCCATGTTTAAGACTCTGTTCCTCAAGAACCACTCCCAGTACCAAGCTGTATTAGTCAGGGTTCTCGAGGGAAACAGAATCAAGAGGAGATATCTGTCAATAATATGAGAATGTATAAGAGTCTTTCATGTTACCATGGGGATGCACAAGTCCAGGTTCTGCAGGCAGGCTCCAAACCAGTGGCTCCAATGAAAGTCCAATGAAGGTCCTTGATGAGTTTCCAGGAGAAGTTGGCTGTCCAAGAAAAGCTGGGAAATATTCTCTGAATGTTTAAATCAGTTCCCCTTTTAAGACATTCAATTGACTGGATAAAAGCATCACCCATTGCTGACAGCAATCTCCCTGATTGATGCAGAGGTAATCAGCCATCCATACAATAAACTCATTGGTGATCAAAGTCCACAAATATTCTTGTATTATAAATAGCTCTGTGCTTGCTTGACCAAACTAATGGACACAATTACCTGGCCGAGTTGACACATTAGCCTAAACATCACAGGTAGGGAGAGAACAGCTGATGCCACTGTATGCTTTGCAGGGATAGTAGAGCCAAGGATTGCCAGCAGCCTATCTTTGGAGAGGAAGCATGGCTGCGATGATACCTTGCATTGGACAATTTCTTGGCCTCAAAACTGCATATGAATATATTCCCATTGCTTAAACCAAACCATATCACGGTATGGTGCCAAGGTGTTTGGTCAAACAAGCACTGTCCTGGCTGTTATGAAGGACATTTCATGGACTAAAATCATCAGTAAGTTGATTGCATCCATGTCTGATTACATCTACAATCAACTGAGGAGATTTCCATCAACAATTAGTGAAGTCTCATTCAATCATTTGAAGGCTTTAAAAGGACAAGTGAGACTTTGAGAAGTCAGAAGAGAGAATTTCTATCTCTACTTCAACCAGCCAGTTTTTCCTGGGAATGCATCAGAAACCTTCATTGGAGTTCCTAGTTTGCAGTCTGTCCTATGGAATTTGGACTTATGCCTACAAACCCTGTTTGTGTGACAAATTTTTATACAAATCTCATAATATTTACTGATATCTCCTGTCAGTTCTGTTTCCTTAGAGAAACTTGATTAATACAGAGGGCTTTCATTACTTTTGATTATCTGTGACTCCATTTTTTTAACAAGAGATGAATTGATTAGAGACCTCTGAGTCTTGGTTCCAACCAAACCATTCATGTGCCTTTCAATTTTCTTCTTAAACTGCTTCTTTTGCATGGAATATCTTGCCTCCACACTCGTCTCCCTCCAGGCACCAGTTTAGAATCCAAATTCTCAGATATCTCCACCTGTGAATTCCCCTAGAAAAGACTGGAACCATAATTCTCTTGTCAATTAGCTTTGTCCTTTATATGTTTATTTTTGCATATGATCTGCCTTTTGCATAAGAATTTATATTTTATATGTTGGAAATGATTCTGTTGGTATCATTAATGAATACACATTGTAATATAGAGTGACCACTAATAAAAATGTGCTTAATCACTTTGTTTAATGATGAAAACACTTAAGAAAGAATTTTTCCCTAGAGATATCACTATATATTTTTGTTTCAAAGAAGAACTCTTTTGTAATTTCATCTCTGACTGCTTGTATCAAATTCTATAATTTTAAGATCACAATGTCTGGAAATAGATTCACTCATTTTGACCCAATGGCCTGCAACTTACCAGCTGTTTTGGCCAGAACATATTTTCGGTTTTTGTGTTTCATCTTGCTGTACTTCATATAGTATATGAAAAGCTGAGAATTGTGCCTGTCATGCACATATTGCTCAATAGAGTCAGTAATTTGGTATTGTTATTATTTCTTTAATTGTTCTTTTTCCTGTAGTTTGAAATTCTTATTCTTATAGGTCAGTTTAGACTATGTAAAATTTGTCCTAACACCAGTTCTACCAATCATTGTGAGTTTATAATTCATCAAATATTCTTTATCTTTCATTTTTTTTGGTTCTTGTTGATTTAAAAGTTAGTCATGTTTTTGTCTGTACTTTAGAAAATGTGCAGAAACCAGTATTAAGTGTGTGCATATATTCTTTATTACATATCTCCCCTAGCACTTATTTACTAACATAATTTTAATATTCTTAATTTTCCCCAAACTCACTCCCCAATACTCTAACTCAATCTGAAAACACCATTTTATTTCTTTTTATGTTCTCTTATCCCTTTAATTTTCTCTCCACTTTACTTTTACTTCCTCATAACATTTCCTAAACTTGTTTTTCTATTTATCTGCTTCTATAGTTCTTTATCTTCTCTTTCACTTAATCTGAACACTCTGTCTATTCTCAAAATGCTAGCCAACAGAGAAAGGACTCTGTCCATTCTCAAAACATTAAGCAGCAGAAAAAATATTGTATCTTGCTATCCATATCAGCATTACCACCTATTTATAATAAAAGTGTTTTGGAGTAGTAAATGGTATTTGCTAGTGTGGCAACTGAGATGAGGGATAAGAAACCAAACGACAAAACATAAGAAATTTTTCTCTACCCTACATTTGCATATTTGAAATTTAATCTCCTCAGCTATTAAAACAAAACAATCAGACAAGAATCAGTGTGTTGAGTATTTATTTGCAAAGGGGCTGGGGAGGTCTTTGGCTAGTTTGATTTTCTTGGTGCAGCAGAATAGACAGATACACTGAACTAGGTTAGGAAGAAAAAGTGGGTTTATTTGTTAGTGGGATACTGAAAATGCACAATCTCAAATCAACCTTTCCTATCTGCACAAATTCAAAAATTTTATAACATTAGTGTGCTAATGAATAATTGGAGTTCTGTTTGCACAGGTTCTTTCATTAATAAACATTAAGGGGCTCAAGAGAATGGGGTGGGTACCAAATCTGGATGAGTCACAAAGTTACAATCATCAGAGATAAAGGTATCTGGGAAAGCGGTTACTGAAAACAAAGGTCAGCTACAAGGATTTTCATATGAATATCAAACAGCAGAAGTTGGTGTGGTCACTCTTTCATTAGAAATGTTCATTTGCAAAGTTATAATCAGCCTGGAATAATCATTGCAACATCAGGGTTTTAGTCAGAAAAGGCCACATTCAAGGCCACATTCAACCTTTGGCTATTTTATAACTTACTGGAAGTAAAAAGGCATCCATTTAGTGGTTTAGTAATCATAACTATTTGTAATTCTTAACTGTTAGATATAATACCTTAGTATTAAGCTATATGGATTTTCTAGTATTACAATTTCTCCCTGAGTAAATACAAATTTCCAATCCTGGGAATTTGGGTGTCACTTCATCTGGCTACTTACCACTGATACTAGTTGTTCTTAGGGGTTCTTCTGTTGAAGGATGAGATGCTTACAACAGCGATACTGGTGAATGGAAATTCCTTTTTATAGGTTAATGGTCTGGTGAGGCTTGTATGCTACCAGGAGTTCAGTAGCCTGCAATCCTTAGAAATAAAAAGAAAAGTTTAGTTTTAAGATAAATTTTTCAGGAGGAAAGGGAAGTTGTGTATGGACAGAATTTCAAGAAAGAAAATGAAAGAAAATTAAGGGAGCTATGCTGCTGGTATTTAGTGGGGTTTGTTTATGAGAGAATCTCAAAGTCTAGGTTAGGTAACCTCCTGATAATCTCCACCACTAGGACAAAAAGTAGAACTAGAAATCAATGCCTGTAAAGATGTCAAGTTAAATATTCAGGTTGGGGTGTTTCCTAGGCATCAAAGGTGTTTCCTGAAAAGTCATTCAGCGTTGAACCAAAAGATATAACATAGTGGAGAGTAATTAATCCAGGAGTAGTGTGCAGGTTATATATATACTGTTTTAAGAAATAACCTTCCATAAGTCATTTTATCAGAACTTAAACCAAGCCCCCTTCAGAGGGCAAATCTTAATCTCAGCAGGCCAATGGTCAAGGTTTTTTTCTCATTTGAGGTGAGTCTCTAAACAAACACACCTGCATGGGAAGTACCTCCATAAAGACCTCTCAACTGTATTTGAAATCTCATAGCCATTAGAACTTTTTTCTGTTTTAATTTTTCCCCCCATTTGGTCTAATCCCATATTGTCAGGGAGGCCCATCCCTGGAAGTTGTTAAGTCCTGCATTGCCAGGAAAAAAATCTCTGGAAGTTAAGTCCCACGTTGCCAGGGAAAACATTTCCTGCAAGTCCTTTCCCTTGTAAGGGGGAAGGTAGTGAGAGTTTAGCTTAGAGAGACAGCCAAATTTGAGTAACCAAGCAGTTCTCTAGAGGTGACTCTTAGGAATAAATTATAGTTAGGTTTAGCTTCGTTATTACAGAAATAAGTTTCTTGAGTGCAAGCCTCTACGCTGAAGGCTCAGTTTTCTAGCATGTTTCTTTTTCAGAGGTATACCTTGCAAATTTCTAACATTTCAATAAATTGTTAACTCTTATTGCTTGAGAAAATAGTAGGATTACTACATCTTTCCTAGTCTCTTAGGGGACTTTGCAAATACCTTCCTATCTTATGACCAGAACACTTTGACATGCATCAAAGTATTACAACAATTCTGTACAGTTTATCACAATCTCATTCACATTTTAGGTTCCATGTTATTTACACTGTTTAAATAAGCTGACTGGTCAGGTTAAATTAGATAGTGCTCCACATAAATGTAAAGAATATTTTTGACAAAATTAATCTCTTCTTTCTCCTCCCCATATTACTTAATATTTCAAAATATCAATAATATTATTTTTATCTTTGTGTCCTGATTCGCTTTAGTGTTTAGATTAGCCCAATTTATCTTTTAATTGAAGTCTGATATCTTTTAGCTTCTTTTAGAATTAATTTTGCTTTTTCAGCACCTTTAGCACTGGTTAACTTTAGCTCTGACTTCCAGGTGGCATAAAGGCCCTCTGAAAGATTCTAGAGAGCTATTAGTTAATAAATAAATAGTAAAGCAACTTAGGACTTAGAAATAACAATTAGAGATCAGAGATCAAGAATAAATGTGACTGCTGCAAGAGTTTATAATCTAGGCCATAATTTCCTTATGAACATTTAAAATAAACCTGTTTCTAGAGATCATTTATTACAGATCAAAATAAGGGTTTTGCTTCATTTTACTCTTACATTTTTACCAAGCTTATGTTAATCAACAGGTAAAACATAACTTATAGAATTGCCTTGTTGTTGTTTTTTTAAAGTCCCTTTTCTCTATGATGATGTGGTGACAACAAGCTCTTTTAGAGCAATATCAGAGCAAAACAGTGTAACTGATTAGAGATTCTGATTGTTTCATAACATCACATTTTTCCAAGAAAAATAAAATTTTAACACACAATATTATCATGCAGATCAGTGTTAGGATAAAAAACATAGTAAGAACTTTACAAGTCTTTAAGAAATTTATACAGCTCCCAAATATGAAAGTAAATTATACATTTATTTTTTCCTTCATGTTTTCTCTTTTAGAAATGTATTGTTTACTACAGGAAACTTCATCAGTACAGGAATAAAACTATTTTTCTAGTAAGTTTATGAAAACTTAAGTTTCCCAGTGAAATCAGATTATTTTTCTATTATCTTTGTGACCACCTTAATATAATTACATGCTTATTAGAACATTAATATCCCCACCCTAAGAAAATATTACTTTCAATAATGAGGGTTATTTTTTAAAACTTAAGAGTGGAAAATGTAATATGGATCTTTGCAAGTATTAAGTGTCTGAAATAGGCAATTAATAACAGATTTGATATCATATTATAAATAATAGCTCTCTTAGCAGTAAACATAAGTCTATACTTTCACAACTATTTTATGTAATAATACTGCGATTATTGACAGTATTTTATGACAAACTAATTGTTTTCTCCCAAAGAAACAGAAGTTTTACAACTTGATAAAAAATCTAATCTGTATAAAATGTAACTAAAATTTAAAAAATTGTCAAAACAACATCCCATTTAAACTTTTCCACAGTTTACACAAGTATTATAAGTCTCCAGTTTGGGAATATTTATTTCCATTATGAATTAAAATACAGATATAGTGATAACATTAATTTTCATGAAAGCATGTTTTAGCACCTCACTTCTTACAAGGTGAAAGAACAAAATTTTATTAACAGTTTGAAATTAAAGGTATACTTAAGGGTGTTATGAGAATATTAAAAGTGGTCAGGTCTGATTATATTTAAACAGACCTCTATTTATCATAGTGACAATTAAATTTTTAAGATAGCTTGGAAAAGATTTAACCTCCAAAATAGCTGTACCTTTGTATTTTTAAAACCATTAAAGTTATGGTAAGACCAACGTACCTAGTTGGCATAGATCATAATAGATTAAGTGACATCTGACTTTTTTTGTATGCAATTAAAGTTACTTTTTGTTTTTAATATCAACTCTTAGGTTGCTACTTGATAACGATTTCTCAGAATTAGCCATTTGCATTGAAATCCCTCAGTTTAAAAAATGTTTTTACAACTTCCCACAACTTATAATTTCCTATAACCTCTAATAACCATTTATAGCCATATACTGGTTACTTTATCTTAAGACAAATTTGATCTTTAAATAAGCCTATTGAATTACAATCGGTGACAAGTGAAATTTATTTACATGACCGTTTTCCTACTTTCTATATCCACTCAAGTCTTGTCTTAAATACTTCCACCCTAATTTTATGAAAACCAGCCATCTTGTCTCAGGACAAACACAATCTCATAAACAAGTTTTCACAAACCTTCTACGTCTTTCCATGTCATCCATTTAAGTCTTTTCTTATAGCCCTCATTTTGTTCTGGGAAAAAACAGTCATTTACTGTAGGAAAAACAATTATTATTTTTCCAAAATTTTATTTTTAAAGAAGTCTTAGATTATATAAATTTACATAAAAAATACAGGGGATTCTCATATACCCCACCCATTTACCCTTCAAACTTTTCTACATTATAACATCTTTCATTGCATGTGGTATATTTGTTACAATTGATAAAGACATATTGAAGGATTGCTACTAACCATGGTCTATAGTTGACATTATAGTTTACACTTTGTACCACACAATTTTATACTTTTTGACAAAATGTATAATGACCTGTATCCATTATTGCAATATCATGCAGAACAATACCATCGTCCCAAAATTGTCCCATGATACACATATTCTTCCCTCTCCCTCCCCTCAGAACCTCTGGTGACCACTGCCTTTATAGTAATGTTACAAGTTCTTCTATTACTAGAAAAATAATAAGTCTTCTTTAGTCCATAGTTGTCCCATGGTATCTAAGCAATCCTCTCAATAGGAAGCAGAGTGGGCATCACCATTGCATACATATTTTAATACAAATGGCTAAAAACCACATGAAAATATGCTCGACATCGCTAGCTATTAGGGAAATGCAAATCAAAACCACAATGAAATACCATCTTACACCCATCAGAATGGCAGCTATCAAAAAAACAGCAGAATATAAGTGTTGGAGAGGATATGGAGGAATAGGAACCCTCATCCACTGCTGGTGGGATTGTGGAATGGTCCAGCCACTGTGGAGAACAGTTTGGCGATTCCTCAGAAAGCTAACAATAGATCTTCCATATGATCCAGCAATTCCACTACTGGGTATATACCCAGAAGCACTGAAAGCAAAGACACAAACAGATATATGCACACCAATGTTCATAGCGGCATTGTTCACAATTGCCAAAAGTTTGAATCAGCCACTGTGCCCATCAACAGATGAATGGATAAGCAAAATGAGGCACATACATACAATGGAATATTACTCAGCTGTTAGAAGGAATAAAGTGCTAACACATGTAATAATATGTATGAATCTTGAAGACCTTATGTTGAGTGAGGCAAGCCAGGCATTGAAGGAAGAACAGTTTATGACCTCATTGATTTGAATTGAGGTAAGATAACAGTTTCTGAGAACCACTGACCAAAAAATAGGCTAACAAGGAAGAAAGAGAGAAGGGTAGGCTGTGAGCCATCACCCATATGGACATTATCTATGGTAAATTGAAAGAGTATAGTTACATATTGAAGGATAGGACAGGGGGGTAGAGATTTTACTGGGTTCAGTGGTACAAGATTAACAGGTGGGTAGATTAGAAAGGACAGGTTAGAATAACCAGGACATGTAAATATGAATCTTGTCATCCCATGAGCCAAGACAGGGAAGAGTCATATGCCCCAGGGGGTGGGGAGGAAGGAACAGAAAAGATCAAATGGGGTATGTAATGGTCATGGGAAATATTTTTCATTACCTTACATTAATGGACACAGGACATGGTAAATATCATCAAAAATTATTAAACTGTACAGTCTACATTGTAAACTATACTGTAAACCACTGAAAAACTTTAGTTGCTATATTTTACTATCTGTATAACAGTTATAACAATGATAACATCCATAAAAAAAAAAAAAAAAGGTTTTTATATGGAGTGGGGAAGGGGGAAGGAGGTTGGGTATGTGGGAGTCTCTAGTATTCCGTGTGTGACTTTCCTGTGACCTAAAACTTCTTTGAAAATTAAATTGAAATTTGGGTGACACTGGGGAATGAGAGGGAGAAGGTTTCACGATACACCGGACATCCGATATTACAGTGATAAAAGGAAAAAAGAATAATTTCTTTTAAAAAAAATGATTTTTCCCCATTTTTTCAAATGTCCCAATCCGCTAATTATATTTTATTACTAGTTTAGTTTCCTTTTTTTTTTTTCTTTCTTCTGAGTCTCCTTGTACTTATCTCTTGCATTTAAAATTATCATTATTATTTCTTTTTCCTATTAATTGTATTTTGTTATTATACTGCCTTCATATTCAGGGAAGGTTTGGATCACAGAAAGGTTACAAGGGGGGCTGCAGAGAATCATTGGTGGGGGGTGTCTGGGATGGGGGATTCATGGGAGTAAGTCCATCTGAATATACATGAAAGATATATAAAATTGTTCAAATGAACAAGGGATGGGGCATGGTCATGGTGGGTAGACAATTACTCAATTAATGAGGGAACCTGAATTCCCAGCCTGGGGAGCTCTGCTACATTCCCCAAGGGAGCAGCAACAGTCCCCTGAGTGCAGAGGCAGTGTCTGGCAAAGGAGGATGGCCCACTGATGGGTTCTTGTTATTGAGGACTAGCCTTATGAGTATTTGCTCTTCTAATTGAAACTTAGGGTATTGTTATGGGGTGCCTAAGGGTTACCACCTGAGAGCCTCCTTGTTGCTCAAATGTGGCCTCTCTCTAAGCCAAACTCAGCATTTGAATGCATTACCTTCCCCCCAACGTGGGACATGACTCCCAGGAATGAGCCTCTCTGGCAACGAGGGATTAATACCAAGTGCCAACTGGCAACACGATCGGAAAAAGACCTTGAATAAAAGGGGAAAAAGATAAAGAGAAATGAGTTCATGTGGCTAAGAGACTTCAAAGAGAGTCGAGAGGTCATCCCAGAGGTAATACTTATGCATACCTCAGTAGGATCTCATAGAACACCAAAGTGGATATCACCCCACACTGAGGGACCCCTGAGGGCTCTGGTGACACCCAGGTCCTATACAAGTGGAGATAGCCCCAGAGATTGATACATAATTAGTGGGCTCTTCATTGGCATCTGTGTTCCTGAGAGTGACAGAGTTGGACTCAAATAAGTCATCCCTGCACATGGTCCATCAGTCCCTTCTTCTCAAACCTATATGTGATGCAGGAGTTTTTAGGTGTACTTCCAGAGACTGTATCCTCTGGCCCACCTATGTGCCAGCTGTGCCTGGAATCTCAGTGGAGCTGCAACTCCTACCCTACAGCTCAATGGATTCATCCAAGTAACCTGGTGAGGAGACGACGATGGGCAACGGCCATGCCAGGAAATGGAGAGGGCCTGCAGCTGAAGGCAAGATAATCCCATCCACTATATCCATGGGATATAAGACCTCTCTCACTTGGAGGTGGAGTGGACATCACCTTCCAAGTCCCCTCAGGATTGGGGGAGGAGCTGTGGACTAGAGTGGACTTGGTGGTGTTCTGTTGTAGACATATTGTGATTCAAGCAACGGAAGAAATTGTAACAGTGAGATGGAGCCAGTGGCCACTGGACATTTTTGGGGCAGGGAGAGGAGGGGCAGTTGAAATACTGGGGCTTTTTTTGGGACTTTGGGGGTTGTCCTGAGTGGCAAAGTGGCAATGGATGTAGGCCATTTTCCATCAGAATATACCATGCAGAACTGGGTGGGAGAGAGTGTGGTCTGTGATGTGAACTGTGATCTATGTTCAGTGGCAAGGCCCCAGGATGTGTATATCCATTGTGGGTGTTGTACCACACGGATGAGGAATGGTGGTGTGGGATGTTGTTGGAGATGTGGGCGGTGGGGAACATGGGAATCCCTGTAATTTCTGAGTAATATTTAGGTAATATAAACACTTTAAAAAATATATATATATATATGAAACAAATAACATTTATGTAAACAAATGCACCTATATGCATATGTATTTATATATCATTTTACAAATATTGGTATGTATTGTTAAAAATTT